>JAQIXG010002409.1:0-17806 GCA_034700105.1 Oconnorella tubifera | reverse complement strand
GGAGTGATCTTCTTTAAAATAATTGAGTGGAAACAATTCTCAACAAAGATAAAATGAGAGGAGCCAGAATATTTAAGACGACATTATTGACAGACTTAATGCACGACTTTCACGCCTAGAGTTCAAAGGCAAGACCCTCCGTCCATTCGGATTATTTTTTTGTTTGCGCTTGAGACCCCGGCACCACTCAATCGTCTAGAAAGCTAGCTTAAAACCTGCATTCGGCAAGAAAGCAATAATTTATGTTCCGACCCAGCGATGGGCAATGAGCTCGGTAAAAGACCGGCAAACGATCCCAGTTGAACCTGCATTGTTTGTTGAAAATAACTCTTTGTGATGAATCGTTTAAATCATGTGATAATCACTAGGTTAATTAACCCAGTTAATAATTTTCAATTATAATGTGAATTTATTTTAACTGTATTCGTTGACCAACAGTTAAACTTGTAGTCACAACTGATTAAGTGTAATCATATATCACGGCAGTTAATTTAAATTGTTAATTTAAGATGTTAAATTTCAACGCAAAATATATGCATCTAAATAAATGTTTTTACAAGAGGTAAAGCTTCTGAACAACTCATTTTCAGCGACAAAGAACACACACCACTAAAATCCTTAAGTTTTCGAATCAGGCGTTCTAGCTATTTTTCCAAAAGTTACAATAGTTATACAGGGTGCGCCAAAAAATAACCCCCTAGCGACTTTGCGATAACTAAGCCAAAAACAAATATTTTTTCTAAATTTCTGTCGGTTTGTAGAGGAGGGAATTTTACATCTGACTGCCAAATTTCACATTGATATCTCAATTCGTTCAAAAGTTATAAACTTTCTACTTCAAATTTCAATTTAACCAAGCCAGCATTTTCTAGATTTTCAAAGTTTAGCAATTGCCTCATTAAAACAGGTAAATAGTCCTGAAATATTTATCCAGTATTAACCATTAGGGCTCTCAGGACCATGAGGCAATCCCTGCAAAAAGAAACGAGCCTGCATCATTGTTAAAAGTCATCACAGAATGAAAACTGATGAGCAACAGATTTTCACTGATTTGACACAAAACTTCATGAACACATCCGTATCGTCAACAAGAAAGAGATTGTAGGCTCAGATAAGAACAGAGAGGGGCTATTTTTGTTATCAACTTTATCTGCAGATACTCATAAGATTATGAGTATCTGCAGATTAATCTGCTCATAAAATTACATGTTATACAAAAAGCAGCAAATTATTTGACAAAAAATCGCAAAATGACGAGACTGCTGTATTAAGAACCTTCATAACTTTAAAATGAATTGAGATATCAATGTGAAATTTGGCAGTTAGATGTCAAATTTCCTCCTCTACAGCTGACGAAATATTGAGAAAAATGTTAATTTTTGGCTTAGTTATCGCTAAGTCGCTAGGGGTTATTGTTTTATAGCGCACCCTGTATATACGCTTAGTTATAGTTGTCAAATACGTCCAAGCTCCCTTATTTTGTTTAATTATATATATTCGCAACTCAGCTCATTATACTGTAAATATTTTCACATATTTAATATTGTCGTCGAGCTTTACTCCGCACTGATAGAGCAGTTATCCAGATGTTCAACCGGGATTCGCCAACGCGGGAATATTCCGCGTCTAACTAGCTCTCGACACATTATAGCATGAAAAAGGAATGAAGCCACGTTCCTTGCCCAAATTAGCAAGGCTCCCTCTCGATAGTATTTAATAGAAACATTGAGAGATGAAATATTTTCTCATTTTTTTAAAATTAAATGTTCTATTAATCTTATAAGAAGATTCGACTTGACGGCTGACTCTTCCAACTTGCTGAAACTTTACAGTTCTTTCCAGCAAATGATTCTGCTGGTGTACATTGTTATGCATTGGTATTAATATTTGTTCATTTATTTACTTATTTTCTCACATTTTAATTATTTAGTTATTTAAAATAAAAACCGTATTTCTTGTTAAATTCTGTTTATATTGATTAGCTGTATTAAGCTGATGCATAATCTATAGGCTGAGGTCACGTGAATGTATTTTGAACGCTAATACAACTTGTTAATTTTCACACCAGTCTTTCATAATATATATCTAAATGAAGCGACTCGGTCATTACCTCACTCCAACTCTTCCGTCATCCACTGGTGCAGAGATGGGGCGGTTAAGGCGCGTTGCCCCCCGCGGTATTTACAAAAAGGGAATATTTGTTTTAAAAAATCCGTCATAAATCGTGTAAATGTCTGAAAAGTAGTTCAGCACTTTTTAGGCGAATATAATTTGAGGCTCAAAATAATGCAATCGTCAGGGTGTCATATGTGCTCTTACTTCAAAAGACTTTCACCTGGAGGACTGTTTATGACCTAAATTCGTTAAATGATATTCATTAATATTCATCACATTCTTCTTCATCTAGATAACGTTTAAAAATTTAATTTAGTACTAAAATAAAAACTGGAGATGAGTTATATTTTTCATGATTGCTAGATTAGTTTCAACAATTAAGATACTATAGTAATTTAGTTTCATGTATAGTTTAAGTTAAAATATTAAAATCACTAAACAATCACTTACACAGGCGTACTCTATACTTATTTCGATAGTTAATGCATGGAAGTTATGTGTTTTAATAAAGTTTCTTCAAACAATATCTTATAATTTAACAAATTGTTAAAAATGTTGTTGAAAATAAGGTATGACGAAGTAGATGTATGCAAATTCCAAATACGATAAGAAGGAGAACATTCATTTAATTATTGGTTACTGAAAATTTAAAAAAAACTGAAAAGAATTATAATAATTAATTACGCTACATGAACCGTAAATTGATGAATAATTTTTAAATGAATAATCATATAATGAACGTCTCATTGATGAATCGTTATTTAAATATAAGATTAGTAGAACATATATACTAACTTTTCTAACTATATTCCGCTAATTAGGATAAAACGACGCTAGTAGTGCTCACTGCAGCTGTGAGCACTAAACGGTAAAATGCGATATCCATTTAAATTTCACTTTTCTTAGGACATTAATAATGAAATAAATGTTATAAATACTACTGTTTTTCTGATTATACGCTGTAATAGCAATAATTACATTGTTTAATAGTAATAATAATTACAGTTATTAGCCACAACAATTATAATTGTCGATATTATTGCAGTATAGTATTACAGGGTGCGCAAAAAAATAAACCCCTAGCGACTTTGCGATAACTAAGCCAAAAATAAATACTTTTCTCAACATTTGTCAGTTTGTAGAGGAGAAAATTTGACTTCTAACTACCAAATTTCACTCTGATATCTCAATTCGATCAAAAGTTATGAACTTTCTACGAAAAAAACTTCAAATTTCAATTTAACCAAGCCAGTATTTTCAAGATTGTAAAAGTTTAGCATTGCCTCATTAAAAGAGTAATTAGCCTGAAATATTTGTCAAATATTAACCATTCGGACTCTCAGGACCATGAGGCAATCCCTGCAAAAATTATGAGCCTACATCATAGTTAAAAGGCACAACAGAATGAAAATTGATGACCAACAGATTTGCACTGATTTGATACAAACTTCATGAACACGTCCCTATCGTCAACAAGAAAGAGATTGTAGTCTCAGACAAGAACAGAGAGAGAGAGTCTATTTTTGTTATCAACTTTATCTACATATACTCTGCTCATAAAATGACCAGCTTTACAAAAAAATCAGCAAATAATTTGACAAAAAACAACAAAATTACTAGACTGCTGTATTACGGAGCTTGGTTAAATTGAAATTTGAAGTTTTATCGTAGAACCTTCATAACTTTTGATCGAATTGAGATATCAAAGTGAAATGTGGCAGTTAGATGTCAAATTTCCTCCTCTATAAACTGACAAAATTTTGAGAAAAATATGAAGTTTTGGCTTAGTTATCGCCAATCGCTAGGGGTTATTTTTGTTTGGCGCACCCTGTATGTAGACATACATTGAAATACAGACTGAATGTTTAAAGACATATTACTTTCTGTAAGCGTCCAGGGGTTTATAAGCAAATGTACAAATTTCTTGAATAGATGATATTCTTGGTTAGAGCACAGCTATAGATTTCGTCGAAGAGGTACAATGCCGATTATATCCAAAGCAAGCTTACATTTTGGTGCCGCAGGCTACAGATTTATTTATTGTTTAATGTCATATCAGCACAAAATGACTTGGGAAAGTTACAAAACAGTATTTATTTGTATGACATCAGCACAGAAAGGTTATTTAGTGATATAATTAATATCATGTGATGAGCACAGAAAGGTTATTTAATAGCATGATGAGAATTGGGTATGCTGACGATCAGTGTAGAATTTTGGACTTATCTCTCAGCACGGTACAATAACGTTTCCAATAAGTAATTTTCCAACACCTACAGTATAATACTTCCTGATTAAGTTATGTCAATATCAATTAATTACATTGACATAATTTGTCGATAGTAATTCGTCCGATGACAGCATAGATAAATGAATTACTGAAAGACAACGATTGATTACTAAGATTATTCATTTCTTACATTTTAAAATTTGTTTCTAAGAGGTTCTTTTCTAAATGTACCTATTGCATTTAATATGTTTGCCCATAAAGGTATTAAAACCGCATTTAGCATGTACCGTAAACAAATAAATAGATGTTACATTTGCGTACTGACCAAATGATAATTATTATGAGCACTATAGGCTCTATCTTTCTTGCAGAACAATGACGCATCGAGTCATCTACTGGAAAAGACAAACGTCAGCTCCGGGTCTTCTTTAGCCGGTGCAACTTTCAACTAATCGTATTATGAGACAATTACTTAGTATTCTTAGACAAAGCTGCAAGCGATTTTCAGCATAACGTAGATTTATTGAATTCTAACCAAAAACGAATCGTTGATGATAGATAACGGAAAAGGATAAGTGGTAATTTCTGCTTGAAAACTGCATATACTATACCAATGATTTGTCGTTGAAGCTGTAATAAACAGCATTAATGTTAAGGTTTTATTGATTTGTTCAAATTGAAATACGGTGAAAAAATTACCTGTGAATAAAACGGTTAAATAGTTTTTTAAGAATAGTTTAAGTTAAATGATAGACAAGGAATTGTTGTTATGATGTCACCAGCATACATATAGAACCTTGTCAACTAGTTTTAAATACAATTTTTAAACGATTCAATATTATTGAATAAATGAAGTGTGTTATAATTTGTTTTCGAAATAATCTCTGATC
Source organism: Oconnorella tubifera (assembly GCA_034700105.1). NCBI lineage: Eukaryota > Metazoa > Annelida > Clitellata > Enchytraeida > Enchytraeidae > Oconnorella > Oconnorella tubifera. Next base: position 12,571 of record JAQIXG010002409.1, on the reverse strand, counting down.
ATTTTTGAGCTCTTGTAATGAATATTCAGCATATTCTACAGATTGACATCGAGCTGTGAATCTGTTTATTTATTTTCTCTTATAATTACAAATGTATACAGAGTTAGGCATGTTACGAAAATAGCTTCTTACAAATCATACCAGAGTATTTAATTTAAAGCGCACGATATAAAATACCTAAAAATAAAGCAATAAAAGTTTAATATTGCATTAAACTTTTGTAATATTTATCAATAGTCATCATCAGTCTATTACTCTATATGCCAATGTTACCTGTATTTAAATATAAGTAGTTATGTCAAGGGCCTACTCAATCAGTATTTACTATTAAATCAATGTATTCGTTCATAGATTAAGCCGTAATCGATTTCATAATACTATTTTTTAAGATGAAATATTGATACTTTTTTATATTTAAGATTGTACGTTTAAAGTTTTAGATTGCATGGATTATCCTTAAAACTCTAACCTTGCCTACGCAGGTTATTATTGTAGTAGAGATCAATAAAGATCATTCTCCATCATTATTCGCTCATCAAGGAACCGTTCTGTCTCAATCGATAATATTGTGACGCTTCCTAGCTGACCTACATCTACCAAGGAACTGAACTTGAACCGTTTATCATCCCATGTGATGAATATGAGACAATCCTTACTTATCTTGCTTCAACATCCTGTATACAAAGATGAGTCAATAATGCCCTTTCACCCTCATCTAGTACCTAAATGAATAGCTTTCCATCAACAAAATTCGTGTAATTATTGAGGTCCTTCATAGTAATTTGAAAACTATAGTAGTTAAATCTTATTAATATTCCATAATGTTCAGTCGGAATTCTCATTGTTTACCAAGCCAATCTCATATCTTAATACTAAATCGTTAAAGTCTTACTGTTGCACTTGTTTGTACCTCACTGATAAACTATTCAGGAGCTTGAAGTTAAATAAAGCATTTCATACTTGTACCTTGACATACAGACAAACCTTGTGACTGGTATTTATACACTAACACCAGTCACATCCCTGCATAAGGAAGATTTATTTCTTAAAGTTTAAGTTCGATGACTCAGCGTGTCTGTTACTGGATCGCCAATGATTCCCTGCTCACTATTTTTGTGACTGATTGACATCTGATCAATTTCAGTGTCATCAGATGAATCCTTTATAGCCGCTGATTGTTTGTCTAAATGAAACACATTACGAGGAAGTTTAACAAAAGGAATTTCTTGTGTGTTGTCATTTTTCACAACAGACAAAAATCTAAGTTTGCTGTCATCATGGCCATTGGATGAATATTCGCTTTGGCTGATGTCTTTCACTTTGACTGGAATTCTGAATATGTCAATGTCAAGCGATGAAGGACTTTTAATATTGTTATGGTCTGGATTTCTGGAAGAAGTTCTTGGTGCGTCGCTTTCATGTATAAACAAAGGAACTTTCAAACTATTCTGACCCAAATTTATGGATGAACTCCGTTCTTTGTTCTGATCTAACGCGGAGCTATCGGGATTGTTTGAGCCATTCAAAGATTCAGAAGATGACTGCTGAGCTCGTTTCTTACGATAGCAGGAGACAAGGGACCAGTAGCACGCCGTGGACTGTTTCTGTTTGCGGTCAATGGATCTCAGTGAAGGAGACATACTGAGTCGTGAAGCCTCTCTCTTCATCATATCAGCGATAAGCTGTTGATATATAGCGTTCTGAAACTACAACAAAGAAACAAAATTAGAATTTTTAATTTATCGATCATTACATAAAAGCTATAACTGAATTAACGCTATTTTTACAATGAATAAATTATAATGAGTCGAGTTGAAAAATTGGACAATTTTTGCGCCGTGACAAAACGAGACGGAATAAAATTTCAAGTCTTTGTACTTTTTGTTTGATACTGAGGTAAATAAATATCAAATGATATTATTTTTAGATAGACAGAAGAAAGATAATGTATATATTTCAGTTTGGATCTTTTGATTCCATTCCGGATTGTTTTTTAGATTTTTTAGCTACCGTCTTCGCTGATTTTTATTACTCTTATTATTTCAAAACAACATTTTTTTTAACGCTTACAAAATGTCGTCGGAGTGTCGTTGGAGTGTCTTTCTCGTGTCTGCCGACAGTCGGCCGATACGATTTCTTGCACGCATGAAAATTTCACATGTAAAATGTCGACAAATGAGAACCGGCTGTTAACTTTTTTATTAACAGCAAGATCGGAAAATAAATCATACAAAAAATTACATTTTTTACAGCCTACATTTTAACACAAGATCTCTAAATTTCGGTAACAAATAATCTGTTGCAAATTTTATCGGATAGAGTATGATTTTATTTCTGTATCATGTTATTGTGTATTTTAAATTTTTTATTGACCGACAAATTATTTTCATAGAGATAATGAATTTTTTTTATTCATCATGTAATTTAAATATGCTTTAGAAGGGGATTCTTTTCACAAACTTTATCTGGTGTACATTTAGCATTTATTTTTATTTCCTAGAGTAACAATATATGTTTGGGTGTGAGCTTGTATAGGCAATCTGGAAGACAATATTTTAGCGAAATTGACATGTTGTATGTCAAACATTTTAATATTGCTCACTAGGGGTAAGTAATGAATTTTTGGATGGGTGAGGTTCTTAGGTTTGGTTGAAAAATCGTGTAAACCAAAATTCTGTGTTCAATACCATATATAGTGTCAATCCCTTCCAAATAATGACTGAAAATATTTTTAGGAAAAAATATATACTATGCTAACCCTGCAAAAAACTCAACGGGTAGTGTGCTTGCTGTTCGTTTAGAAAGCATTTTTGACGGTAGAATTTGAAGATAGAATAATAGTAACGAATGCTCGATGATTGCAATGATGGACGATCTTATCGAAAAAAAGTTTATGTATAAGAAAAGAATTCATAAGAAATAGAAAATTAAGATATCAATTATCTGATTCACAGCAACTTGTCATGAGGATCGGTGCTGCAAGATTTATCAATCAAATCGTTGTGTTTGATTTACATATGTGGGATACTATGAAAGCATTCGATTTTAGCAAATCCTCACTTAAATTAAATATAACCATTGTATAATATAGTCTTACAGCAGTTATTTCATATCGTTATGTCTATTTCTACAGCCTTAAAGTTGTGTAATCGTCTTGTGCATCTCAAACATAATCATTGCCAAAAGTGCTGGAGACAAAATTCAAACATCGGCCGCTTGTCTTGACTTTTCCTCTAGGGAAATGTCAAGAATTGTCATTAATAAAGTCAATGAAATATTCATAATATCATTATACCTAGTATTTATAAAACGACTACTCTCATCCTTGATATGGTGAAATGGGAGGTGTCAAAAGTAGCTTTCATTTGCATCAGATAAGAACTGATTGATTCAGGTCCATCAAACAAAATCAAAAAGCTATTTGACCAAAGAGATGTCAAATCCGATCCTATCCAGGCTATCATTTAAATCAAACTATCTATTCTAAGAAAGTAATGAAATATACCAGAGAAAGAACCTACGTTTATGATATGAAAGGTGGAAGAATCTAAAAAATTGAGAAAAGCGCAGATTATAATTTTTTGTAATGGAGATCAAATAAAACACTTTTGTTTAAGATCATCGATCTTTGTTTTCTTGTGAAGTAAAATAAAATGCATCTCCAGCTCTTTTTAAGACCATGGAAAAACTTTAACCACCGAAATCACTGACATTTTCGTTAATTATCTTAACGACAAGTTTTCTACATTAATTATAAGTTGCAATGTATACGTTTATAATAAATGAAAATTTTTATGATATTTCTACATCATCAGCTTGTCTTGTAAGATTCTTCTCACAATCAATATAGTTAAATAACTACATGGATGTTTAATTGTACTAATATTTTTTCATTATACTCTGTCTGTTCTGTGTTATTTAATCCTATCGGTGACTATTTGCCTTTCAAGTCTTTGTACTTTAATTTCTGTTTAATGTGTTTATTTATAAATTGCATTGATTTGAGAAATAAATATCTATCTACTGTATAGTTTGAATAAATTTGAAGTCATTATTCACTCATTGTAACGATTTGTTTAAGTAATTCTTTCTGTATTCATAATTTTATTTGCACTTTGAAAAAAATATATATTACTACTGGCATACAAAATATTCTTGAAACGGCTCACAACAAAATATTTTCAAATTTATTCTCATTTTGCGATAAATCAAATATTAGGACGTCAATGTCAGTAATACACCAAACTCTATTCAACTTGCAAGTATGTTCTCAAAGTGTTTCAACTTCTGACATGCTGCTAATAACTCATTTTCGAACATAAATTCATTCTCTAGGTTTTACCGTAGACAATCATTTTGACTACAGTTATATTATACTAAATATAAAATTACATTATAATTCATTCAGCTTGCTTATAATCTATCAATAAAAGTTTAACGTCTGTTTAACCGTCGAGGAACGATGTCGCAGACTTCTCCTAAAGCTCCATGATGTGCTTAACAAGTTATCACTGCTTACAAACTTCGCAAAATAAAATACAATTTTCTGTGACCGCGTTACAATTGTGATTATTGTTTTATTTTGTATAAACATTGAGAAGTTATAACTAACTCATCATTGAATAAGTCTTTTAGAACAATAGTACCACGTGATAGACTGATGACATAGGCATACGAAACTAAAATACTCATGATACGATATAAGAAAAAGGAATGTTTTGCTTTAAACGGTTAATAAATATTTCTCAGAATGACACAATATGGGAATGCTTTATAAAGTTTCTACTGAATGGTAGAAACTTAAGATGACATTGTTACATGTCATAGTTGATCAGATTTTCTTATTCCACGTGTGTCTAAACGACAACTAGTATCATAGTAATGCATTGTTTGAAGTTAATCGCTGAAAAAACGACTGGACGTGATTTTTCGTATACCGATTCACATGGCAACAAAATCATCCAGCAAGCACGCAGTAAGATTTATTGTCAGCGACGCACCTGACAGTAAATGACAATTTGCGAAAGCTTATAGTTTATCATTATTTTTATATATTTAGACAATCTCTAGTAAACTCCAAATGCGGATTAAACTTGTTTCACATAATCACTTTTACAACGAATACTAACAGTATCTGAACAATCGTGTTCTCACAAAATGTTAAAATAGAGTAGATCTATATATCATTTTCTACGACTTTATTTATTTAACATTCCTCAGCGACTGAAAAACTTATTGGATCACTAGTCGCTGAGATGCTGACTGCCTGCAAATTTCTCTATGTGTGTAGAGCTGCAACTATTGCGATCTCATTCAGTCAATTACTTGTGATGTTAAATCTTTCTCGCTGTGTACTGATTCCTGAAATGTGATGGCTTGTTATCACGCATGCTCAAGATAATATGTGAATTCTATTAGATAGGATACAAAGTCTATATTACGATTGCTCTTAATATAAACTTCTTAGAATTGCAAAGAATTGAGAAAGAGATCATATTATACATAATTGACTGATGTACACTGTTTTTTTGAGTCTCATGTTTCACTTTATTTTAATCTTTTACTGATAAAATTTGCTTTCTGTTTGAAAATTAAGAAGCTTTAATATTATACACGAGAATGAAGACAATGAACTCAAACGACTGCAACATTTTGACTCAGTTTTTAATCACCAAATATCTGAAAAGGCGTTGGATTATTGTAATAACTACTGTTACAGCAACTGTTTTGTAAAATAGAAAAATGCCGAAGGGACTCTACAATGATGTGGTCAGATAAACGGAGACCTTCAAACAGATTCTCAAAGCGATAACACGATTCATATGCCGATTAGACAGAAACAGAAAGACAGAGACACGGACAGATAAACGCAAAGACAGACAAATATACGGACAGAAGGAGAGCGTTTACTGTATATTAAAAAAGCGAAAGGATATGAAAATTTGTCTATTATCAATATTATCTCAAATTAAATAAAAGAAAACACCTTTTCTTTCTGATAATAAATTATAACCATTTCTTCTTTTGACATTTGCTGTAAAAAATCTCATCTGTGACATTTCACAAATCCCTCCCCACGGGCCTTTTCTACTTTTAGTAAAAAACAACACCCTGATAAAACTCGCATTATCCTTGAATAAAGGATATATCATGATCCTGACTGATACTTATAACAACACTTTAAAATAAAAATGATAGACCTAAACTTGCATTTAAAATCTTTTTATAATTTATATACAATATTTTAATTTTTTTTGGTATTTTTCGAAAAAAATAAATATATATGAATTTAAAAATTCTGAGAATCATGAGAGGGAGGGCCGGACACTCTCTAATACAAAGAATCGTTCTAGGGGGCAATGTCCAAGGTGTCTAAAATGTCAAACTCTAGTTTAACATATTGTTAAATTTTAGTTTTATTACTTTCTAATTGTTACAGTACATCAGTAAGTGACAATAAATTGAATATTGAAATATTAACAACCAGTTCAAATAACCAGTTTAAATAAATATTTATAACAATATTTAGAATAAAATATTTATAAATAGTTAAAACAAATACTTATAACAACTTTCAAATAAGTTTTCATATATCAACTGTCAACACACAAACAACCAGCTTTAATATTATTAACCATGGCAATTAAAATATTATTAACAGTATTAATAACATTAGTAACCAGTTTAAATAAGAAAACGACATATTAATGTCAACTGTTATTTGAGTTTGAAACAAACTTTTTCAATATCTGTACCGATAGGCCTACTCAGTTTTCAATTGACTGAAAACTCTGACCGTTACAAAACTAACATTACAGTCATTGTGATATAGGCCTAATATCAAAATGATAAAAATTTACATCTTGATGACGAATATACTGAGAAATATTTCTTATCAAAAATTTAGTGAAAAATGTTTCCTGAAAAAGTTAACGATTTTGCTCTTAACTTTGCGTAAATTATCATTTATTTCTCATACAGCCTTTAGTTTTACTCTCTTAAATAATATGCATAACTTGCATATTTTATATCAGATTACAAGCAGTGATTCGTAACAAGTTTAATAATATAAAAAAAACAGAAAATTCATCAAATTCTACCAACGTTTATTTTATCTTTTGTGTAGAATTTCTTTTTTTGCTGAATAGAATTGTTCCGAAGATAAACTCATTACACAAAGTTTTCTTTGAACTCGTATCAATATAATATTATCTACTATAGGCTTTACAATGATCCATTTCCTAAGGCTAAAACTATTCGTCTGATGACAGTGACGCGCTATATTTACTTCAGAGAAATGTATACGTTTCTTCAAAAAAGAGCAACGCACTTTGAAAATATCTGATAAGAATTCACTGTTACAGCTTGAAGTGAACTGATATATCGCGAAAATTTCTATTTGCACTGGCCTATAATATTTATTGTAGGCTAATATGCGAATTATTTATTACATTAAACTTCATGATTAAAGAAACTAGAAAATACCCTCAAACTGTAATTACATGTAAACATTTACATGTTTAACTTGCTTAATTTAATTAACCGATATTTACTTCCTGTTTTCAATGTTTTACTTTTATCAACTAGTTATATTGTTTTCAATGTTTCAGTTTAGTCCATGATCCTGAGCTGCCTGATCATGAATTAAACAAACATTTTTTATGCTCTTAATTCTACAGCTTTTAAATATGTAATCAATAAAAATTACATAACTTTCAACTACTCTCTTGAACAAACGTCAAGATTAGGTCATTCTTAAAACATTTTTGTGTTCTTGCATTCATCAACAAAATAGCTAATAAGAAAAACTCAAGACTTTATCTGTAATCGACTATCTACACAAATAATGATTTTAAAAAGATGTAAAACAAAATCACCTTTTCTGTTGGACTTCGAGGGTTAGTTGCGAATGACGTCACACGTAAATTTCTTTGCCTCCAAGAGTTTCCAGGATTCCTTGGCACCACTGCTCCTTGCTGGCGCCACTGCCAGGACGAGGACGGCTGAAGGAAGTTCACGTCTGACGCGTTTACCTCACAACAACTAATGACGTAGACAAACGTCATGAGACATACCAAGGACGTGACATCGCAGCAGTGACGCGATGACGTCATTATCTTCAATATTACTTACGTTATTACGCACGTCACTGTATGTATGCTAATTACCGCAATGTAATATGCAGAAAGATAATAATAATTATAATTAATATTTCTGCGATGTTTTCTAATTAATAATATAGTATTTAATCCGAGTTCAGATTATTAAGTTAATAAAGCGATGCAAGTTATCATTATTGTTATTATCGGTTAACTTTCCTCATCTTTTAAGCCTGTTAGAAAAGTTAAATATTTAAATGTAACTGTTTAATGTTATATTCTCCATGTGATTGGAATTTATAAGTAAAACTGAGTTTAACTTTATTACTAACTCCATACGTAATAGTCATAAGTTAGTTTAATGTGATTTTTATTCATCTTCAGGCCTAACTGTATGCTTATAGAAACTCTGCTCTTAATCGTCTAAAGTTTGGCTACTATTGACATGAAAATGATAAATTAACAAAATTCAAGAATATTGTATAATCAATCAGCCTACTTTGATTGGTATTTTACCGCAAAGTAATAACAGAGCTCACTAAACCAGAGTACTAAATAATTTTCCTTTAAAAATCACAGGGACAACAGCATATCGATTTTTGTACCTATTGTGAATCAAAAGTAGTCTAATAACAAAACTTAAGGTAATACAGAAGCTAACTTTTTTTCTCTAATTGCAGCGTAATTACTTATATAAACATGATAAATAATTTTATAATGTATCAAAAAAACTGATCCAACAACAAAACCGAGTTGTCTCTGAAATTTGACGTCTTTGCAAACTTGCAAACGCGCTGCATTAAGTTTCATTATAGTTTCTCATAACCAGGATAACCTTATCTCATTTGGTACAATGGCAATCCTTTGATCAATCCAATTCGCTTCTGACTAGATGACTAGATGCAGTCTCTTGAAAGAGCGCCGTGTAAAGTTGGGTTATATTTCAAAGCGAAAAAATCTTCATGAAATTAAAGCCTGTCTCCCAGAGACCACATTTTTATACGACTAAGAAATAGTGACTCTAAATAAAGGAATTTATTTCAATGATGGAGGTAATGGTAGTATATATATTTATAGAAAGGTTTTTATGGCTTAACGATTTTGAAATGAGGTTTTTTTAAAAGATTGAAAATTGAATATTTAATGAACTTTTCATGAAAATAAAAAGTAGTTACAAAATGAACAAATATAACACTTTTTGCATTCATTAGTTTGTTTCATTTTTTATTTTGAAATATTGAAAATTTGTGTGCATATCCAGCTTTTTTAAAGTCTCACTTGTTTTCTAGGAATAAATCAGTAGCCTAAATGGATAAATCCGAGGTTGTATTGTTACAGAAAGTGATCAAAGTATGAATTGATATTGCTGATTCACAAGACTCGATTGAACAGGGGAGGTTGTGGGGTTATATTCTTCCCCTATCGGAAGTGAACAATTTTTTACAATGTTAAAATGTGAGTTTAACAGATACCGCCCTTCTCCCTTTAGACGATTAGTTGGATTTTTTGGTGCTGAAAAATGGAGACGAAAATGTTAACAAAAGAGTGAGTGATAACCTAAAAATAAGTAATAACTCCATTACTTTAGGTCACTAACTTTTAGGTCATTAAAAGTCATTACTTCTTTTCTTTAGGTCATTAACTTTTCCTCCCTAAGAAAGAGGGGAGGAAACCCACTTCTTGGTCAATTCCTGGCTACGCCATTGAGACTGCTTTCAGCTGTCTTACTGCGTATTGTATACCTGTGTGTTGTTAATCGGTATTGTAGAGGTACAAAGTTCTTGATGACGTTCAAAACAGTTACATGATTAACTTTCGAAGACTTAATATTTTATGTTCTTATAGAACAATCTTACAGATTGTTTCATGCACGCGACATTATGCTGCTTCTGAACTGACGTTTTCATTTTCTAACTTTACAATGATATCGTTAACTAAAAGACAAAACAGAGTGACTTTTTCTGTCTGGGATTAAATTTAATAGAATTATTCGCTTGTACACGTCCTCACGTGTGAAATGTACAGAATTTCTTACACGTTCTCTTTGCAGGTAGAACGATGTCAATCAAGGAAAGTTAATGACCTAAAGAAAAGAAGTAATGACTTTTAGCGACATAAAAGTTAGTGACCTAAAGTAATGAAGTAATTACTTATTTTTAGGTTATCACTCACTATTTGTTAACATTTTCGTCTCAATTTTTCAGCACCAAAAAATTTAATGGAAGCCCATTTGCAGTGAAGATACACCAAGGCATTGCGAGCTACTTTAGAATAAATGGCGGCAGTCTAAAAAAAACTTTTCTGACATAAGATTTTCAGAGATACTACCTTGTCTACCTCGTCATTTTATAAAATAAGCATTATGAAGCAATTAGAGAGGAATATTGAGTCAGTTTTATGGGTGATCATATCCCGCTTTGATGCGAAAAAAATCTCAGATGACTGACATTGTTCTACCTGGGCTACCCTTTGAATGAGTTAGACCGACAACTTCTCTCGGAATTTCATTCATTTGTATATATAAAAAAAAGATTTTGTGCCTCACTAGTAAAATCCATAAAGGCATATAAATGCAGAATATGTCGTTTTAGTAATGGATCCTGGTAGGGATCTCCTTTTGGTGTTGCAACTCATCAAGAAGAATAACGGAGAAAAAGTCCTGTGACTTTCATTTTAACTTACTAAACTAAATACAAAAATCAAAACAAAATTGCTAAAACAATAAGGTCAAATCAACAAATAATCAGTAAATAACAATTAAATAAGTTATAATAGTCAATCAGATAAATAGATGTGAAATAAAAAGTATATTCTATTATGCCCTACTAATTAGTTTCCGTTTTACGCAACAAAAATTAATATACAGGCGTAGAGACTGTAATGTAGGCCTACTGTCAATAAGTGATATATAATTTTAATATAAGTATTAATGAATTAGTGAATGAATTAAAGACTTAATAAATTAATGAATAATTACTTAGGCCTACTTTATGTGATTTAATTAATGCCGTGGTGGCTGTAACCATTCATCATATTTAATCATACTTTCAACCGAAATGCATGTCACTAATTTATCACATAATTAGAAATATCAGTTTAATGACTTCAGTCATCTTATTAACGATTCTTGTTCGGCGAGCCAAGTACAAACGACAATAGTTCCATTGTTTATACACAGTAGTGCACTGCTCGTTTATATAATATTGATAAATTATTATTAAACCTACAATTTGTAAAATTAATTGAAGTCGTGCACAAGTTACATTATATGTCTTTAGCATTATTTATTTTGAACCTGGATCAGGGACAATGGAGTTGCTCATGTGAATATACTGTATATATGGGTATCAGTTGTTACTTCTCTGGGAGGGATGGAGATGGACAAGGACTTCATACTATTAAGACGTACAAAATCCTTGTCTAGTCTTCAATGTTGTTAAATCGACTGTAGCAGATCAAAAATTCCGTGAACGTAATCTACTTTAAATCAAATCTGGTTACAAAGTCTGGATAATTTTATCAAATAGATTTAATGAATTCTATTATAATGCAATAAGTTTTTTGTTATTAGTTAGAAATGTAATCAGGAGCGATTAATGATATATTTATATTAATTGTATATTTTAACACCGAGAAGTTTTACATTCTCGGTTTTTAGTTATAATCTTAAACCCTAAAAAACTTTGTTTAGACTCTAGAGGGATAGATGGCTATAATGGGTGACTAATTACTTTGTTTTTCACCAAAAGGAAACGTTTTTGACGAAGTCTTTTTCGCAACAGTCAAGGCCCGTTAGAGAAGTGGTTAAAGCGTTGGATTCGAAACCGATAGGTCCAGGTTCAAATCCCGGTTAACTCACTACTTCTGAAAACTCGCTGCACCCTTAAATTGTCAGCTACGTCTTCGGCATCGTTATTTACGGTAATCCAGACGTAAAACGTAACCTAACCTAACCTAACAGTAAGGGGATCCTGGCACATACCTGGCACATACCTGGCACATAGAGATTTTTATAAGTTAGCAGTCAACGTCGTTACTTATTAATTTTGCAAGATTTTTTATCCACAATACTTTGCTTGAATCGAAAAAATCTAAATTTAATTCTAATTTATCACATGCAGTACCCTGATGAGGACTCGGAAGCAGTGCCGGCGCACAGGGCGCAAATCCAACGGGGAAGCAATGTCATGATTGAATACAGTGGTGGATCCAGGCCTTCCAGTAATGGGGCCGATTTAATTTAAACTCATAGAACTGACGACCTTATTTTGCTTATCGACTAAGTTTTTCAACACAACATAACACTTTGACAGTCAAAATATATAATATATATCTGTATCTATAGCTTTACATCTAATTATTACAAACATGAATCTTTACTATGCAGGGATGGGGGGCTTTCGCTCCATCAAGCTTTAAATTAATATATAAAAAATGTATATCGACTATGTAGGGGGGGGGGGCGATTTCTC
>JAQIXG010002408.1:0-17809 GCA_034700105.1 Oconnorella tubifera | reverse complement strand
GTTTCGTGAAATTGTTTACACAATCCAAAGTACTTTTTTTCTTTATAAAAATTCAGCTCAGTAATTCTCAGAGGATTAATTTGATGAATTGAAACAAGCTCATTGGAAGCATCCATGTATTTGCAATTATACTAAAACTAGATCAAACCAAAATAGAAGATCGTATGACGTTTTTCAGCTCTTTTTTCAAAGGAGGGGGGAGGGGCGCAAACATTTCTACAAAAAATTTATGACCTTTTCAAGTTAATCGTATTTGTCCGTACATAATTGTCATTTCTTTCATTTCAATACAGAACTTCTACAATTTCTTCTGTAGATTATTGCAACAATGCTTTGTCACAATTATATAGATGCTTTTATAATCACACCTTACTTTTTCCAGGGGGGGGGATTTTTCACAAAATTAATTAAAATACAATTAAAAAAATACTTTCCAAAATCATGGATGGTTAAATGCCCCCCCCCCTCCCACGCCCTTCCGCCCTTCAAAAAATGCTCATTTGAATTTGCTGTTAAAACATCGTTCATTGCACTATTGCGTAATACGTTTCAAATAGTCCTAGCGATTAGGGTTGCCAGGTCGTTGTCTCGGAAATACCGGACACCATTAAAGATAATCGAACATCCCAAAATATCGATTTACATTTAGATTTAAATCGATGTAAGCATTGCAGGCAAAAATGTAATTTTTGTAGTGTTATTACAGATGCTAGTTTAATGTAACCCTCCCCCCCCACATCCAATGATGGTTTAATGAAAAATTAGAATGAAGAGACCAAACATAGAGTGATAACTTTACAAAGTTCCTTACATATTTTTTGGAAGGAACCCTTCCTTTGTGACACACTGGAGTCGCCACGGTTTAACATAGTAGTTTAAGAGTTTAAAATAGTTTAGTCTAAACTAATTTTTAAATTCAAAATCATGTTTTTATATTGAAAGATTATTATATAAATGAAATAATTTAATTATTAGTAAAAACCAAATGGTTAAAAACTCTCTGTGTAGCTAGATGGTATTCTTAATGCAAATTATAATAATGATAATTATTCTACATGTCGTCCCATTTTGCTTAGTTGCCAAAAGCGCCAGCTTCGCCACGTGCATAATTGGTGATCTATAATTTTTAATTAATTTTTAATTAATTAATAGAATTCTCAAATTTTTGTCCGCGTTAACATATGACGATAATATATTACATCTTACTATCAAATTTCACGCTGATATTTCAATGTGTTCTATAGTTATGAAGTTTCTATAAAAATGTTTCAATTTCAATTTAACCAAGCTTAATATTATGAAGATTATATTCATTTATACATTGCTTTATTCATGAGATTACTGATTTTCAAATCTCTGCACTACAGCAATCCTAGGGATTAAAATGTACATAGGTCTTTAAGTTTTAAAAAACTTTTTCTTAAATGTATGTATAAATAATTCGTACGTAAAATTTTCAAGTGTTTAAAAGTCACTAGTGACTTTCACTTTGAGTTAGGCCTATTCTAGTTTTGAAGATGTAACTCAAACAGTTTACTATTGCAACAGTTTACAACGGATTAGCCAATTTAGCACATCAAATTTTAAATGTACAAAAACGTGTGCATTTAATCATTTAGTTTAAATTAGTTTTTGAGTAAAAACATATTTTAAATTAATATATTAATGAAAATAATATATTAATTGAGGAACGTTGGGTCTTGCTTTTGTGAACAAGTTGGGCAGACGGATCTCCATCGTCTCAGGAGATCCAAGGTCCACCTTTTTCCTGAAGCAACGTCTCGCGTTGGCGGTGCAGCGGGGGAATGCGGCGGCAGTGCTGGGACCTTTTGGGACAGTTTCCCAAGACACTTTTTAACTTATTGATTTTTTTAATTGTTTGAGCGTTTGTCAGCATTTTTATTTGCCATGTATGTTCAAGCTTTTAATTCTCTGTATATTGTATATAATTCGTTGTATATTGAACAATGAATTATAAGTTCCCAGCACTGCAGCCGCATTCCCCCGCTGCACTGCCAACGCGAGGCGTTGCTTCAGGAAAGAGGTGGACCTTGGATATAATTCATAGTATGTAGTATATTTAAATATTATTGTATATGTTAAATTAAATAGATTATACTCATGAAACGATTAAAAAATAAATAAAAAATGAAACTAATTATTATTAATAATAAAAGTAAAAAATCAGAAACTCCCTGTGCAACTAACTGATCAGATCGTATTGTATTCTCAAAAATAATAATTTGGCAATAAAATTGTTCATGTTAGGTTGCCACATCAGTATTTTTTTTATTTTTTTGGCTGATCACTCATTTTTGGGCCTCCGAGTAGGCCTACATATGATTAGATGTATTCGGAAATTTGATAGCGATATATTATCATATATATCAAATGCAAACGCAAAGTTTCGGAGTAACATTCGTCACTTAAGAAAGATTTTATCTCTAAACTTACACATTTAACATTACATAAAAAATTCTTATGCCTGCAATGAAATACCTGACATTTGCATGTCCGGTATTTGATCTATTTTATACCGGACATTTGCCCCAAATACCGGACAGTCCGGTATAATACCGAACACCTGGCAACCCTACTAGCGATAACATTACAGAATGGGAGAGGGGGAGAGGATAAGAGTTTGATCGGGGACTCGGGGAGATCAATCCCCTTTAATCTGTAGATTTAAATTGCCCAACACCATGTAACGAAGATAGTGATTGGCTGACCGACAAAAATTAATCGTTATCGCGTTATTCACACGCTATCGTGAGACGAAACTTTCCCGCACGATCAGATAATTGCTAAGCGACCAGACGAGCGCGAAAATTTACCGCCAGTCGACGACAGACGTTAACCGAGGGGAACACGATACGGTCGGGCAATATATCAGCGGGGATACGGGCGGGGGAGGGTACCAGAGTCCCCCAAGCAGAAGAAAAAGAAGAAGATGTAAGAATAAGAGAGTAATGCACAACTAGGGTCTCATTGGTTTAGTAATTAGAGAGTAATGAAGAACTGCGAGAGAAAGTCTTAAGCAAATTTGCGTAAAAAGATTACTGCGTTATTAGAGAATGAAAGAAATAGATGATGGTCGTGAGAGCGATTAGGGCTATGAAGGTAGGGATGATAGACTGGGGGGAGGGAGGGGGGTTAGGGACCCTGGCAGGGATGGGAAGGACCATCTAGGGGATAATTTCTCTCTCATTTATAAGTTAATGATCTCTATTATATAGATCAATGATATATTTTATAGCTATGAAGTCAAAACAATGAATCAAAGATTTTAAAAACGTCGAACATAACTCTGTGACGATATAATACGTCAGTCAAAGAATCTATGACTCTATAAGACGTCAATATGACTCCATGACTTTATATCACGTAAAAATAATGACTTCATGACATTTGACGCCGTTTACCACCACAAAGCAATGACTCAATCATCTTCATATAACTGTGAATCTCGCTTCAATAATTCATCTATGAGCGTGCGATAATCCTTTCAATTATGCATTGCTTTATACCACAGAGACTGTCATATACAGTGGACGTGCTGGACTCATAAATAATGAAACCTTTAATAATCTCGTCATAATATCATTTATATTACACTGGCAAACCGACCCCGAATTCATTACTTCAATAAAAGTTCCCATCAATTTTTTAATACCCATATTAAACCTCTGTTTAAAGCTAAACCTCAACCTTAAACAAAATTCAATCTTAACCGTAACCCTAACACTGAGCGTTAATCGCCGAGGCCGATTTGTCTGTGCCGATTTGTCTGGACCGATTTGTCTGGGCCGATTTGTCTGGGCCGATTTGTCTGGGCCGATTTGTCTGGACCGATTTGTCTGGGCCGATTTGTCTGGGCCGATTTGTCTGGGCCGATTTGTCTGGGCCGATTTGTCTGGACCGATTTGTCTGGGCTGATTCGTCTGGACCGATTCGTCTGGACCGATTCGTCTGGGCCGATTCGTCTGGGCCGATTCGTCTGGGCCGATTTGTCTGGGCCGAATTGTCTGGACCGATTTGTCTGGGCCGAATTTTCTGGACCGATTTGTCTGGGCCGATTTGTCTGGACCGATTTGTCTGGGCCGATTTGTCTGGACCGATTTGTCTGGGCCGATTTGTCTGGACCGATTCGTCGTGGCCGATTTGTCTGGACCGATTTGTCTGGACCGATTAGTCTGGGCCGATTTGTCTGGACCGATTTGTCTGGGCCGATTTGATTTGTCTGGGCCGCTTTGTCTGGACCGATTTGTCTCTGCCGCTTTGTCTGGACCGATTTGTCTTTGCCGATTTGTCTGGACCGATTTGTCTGGGCGGATTTGTCTGGGCCGATTTGTTTGGGCCGATTTGTCTGGGCCGATTTGTCTGGGCCGATTTGTTTGGGCCGATTTGTCTGGACCGATTCGTCGTGGCCGATTTGTCTGGACCGATTTGTCTGGACCGATTTGTCTGGGCCGATTTGTCTGGGCCGATTTGTTTGGACCGATTTGTCAGCCCAAATAAAATGCTAAGAATTTTTGGGACTTATTTTGTAACGTTGGGGGTCACGCTGCGTGAAGAAATGCATTATCATCAATCATTGGCGGCCGCGCATGTGACATTTATCCATTACACGCGAGACTCTACATGAATTGAATAGTGTCACATGACATAACCGCTACAGGCAGCAAGGACAGGCTGTTGCTTAGCAGCAACGCCTACAGTAATCATGGATGTAGGTAGATGATTGATATTTAAAAATTGTGCGCAGAATAGAATTCTATTTTAGGTTTATGAAAATAACAATTGTTTTGTAAGCGTGTATATTGGTAATATGAATGGATGTATTTAATCCGCACCTCGGAATTACCAGAGTTTTTTTATAACGTGTGATTTTTAATTTTAAAATTTAAAAGAAAAATATACTGCATTAGGCCTATTACATTAAATGCAGATAACCTTTAGCTAGGAATACTGAATCTGATTAATAATGGCAGATTGTCAATAAACTATCGTCTTTGCTATTAATTGCTCTCAACTGCTGTCTATTGATAACGAACAATTAGCAATTGTTAGTAATAATAATTCATATTTATTGTCTAAAAGAATTGACTGCAATTAATTAACAATATTTCAGATAAGTATAGGAACAATAGATATTGCAGACAAATATCTATTGTAGTAACATCAAGTCTAAATCTCAATAGAAGGTGCGCGAGGATCGATCTTATGACAGTAACCATGACTACGACTAGTCCCTCGGCTGTAGCAAATAATTAAAATGGCAATCAGGTGCGCGAGAATGGCGGCAAATTATAGCAGCAGCTGTAATCATAGCTGCTGATGTAATCAAAGCAGCTGCTGTAATGATAACAGCTGCTGTTTTATAAACAGCAGCTGTAGTGTATCACTGAGATGTAGCAGCAGCCAAGCTGTGAGCTATTTTGTTGTTGCTATCTCAAGACAATTTATTTTCTTCTTAATTTAATTTCATTATTACACAAGAACAATAAAGTAGTTTTCAAGGAAAATCATTTACATTGAACAGTAAAAAAGTTACTAATAAGTACTGACAAATTTTTACTAGAAATGTTGCTATTAAAATCTTTTAAATTTTGGACTTCGGAAACAAATTGAACAGTAAAATATACTATAGTAACTTATAAAATATAGTAATTTATAAAATACAGTAAATTATAAAATATAGTAGGCCTAACTTATAAAATAGATCATTTGCTTACCGTCTCCATCCGCTGAACATATTACATGTTCTTTAGTTCCGTGTGGATTGACGTCATCATCATTTCTTTCATGTTTCATCCACGTGGACAAAGTAAATCTTCCATCAAAATCTGGACTTGTTACTTCCAAGGGGATCTCTACCGCTGAGTCCTTTCCATTAAAACTGAATCCAGAGCCCCGGGATGGGACCCCCCTCGTCCAGCTGTTAGGGGACGAGGGGCGAGGGAGGAGGTCGATACCCCCTGAGGTCGCCCCTGAAATAACTCCCCCAAAAAATATCAATAGGCCTACAAATGTGTAGGTTAAAAAATAGTTTAAAAGGAACAAAAGTAGAAAAACAATCATTCATATCACTCCAGATTGTTCAGTTTTAAATAAAATGTAAATATTTATATTTATTAAGTAATCAATATTTATTGTAAAATAAATATTGATTATTTATTTTACAATAAATAATCAATATAATATCAATACACACCATTATCATTTTTATTGTATGTAGGACTAAATAACGTTAAATAGATAAAAATAAAAAAGTTATCAGCAAATAAAAAAATAAAATACCACAAATTTTGCGAATAGTGTGTAGATCGTGCAAATCTCTATCACAGCCTCTAGCTATGCGGGATGTATCAAGTTTTATGTTAACAGTTAGGCCTACAGGCTCACAAGAGAGGTTACATAAATCCAGACTTGCATGGGGCATTAGTAGTTGCTTCTTTACTGGACTTATAACATCCACGCGTTCTTTATAACCTTTATTAATTGTGTAAAAGTTAAAATTAAATAGAGTCAATTACGATATAACATAAACTTAGAATGATAATGTTAAAATAATAACTGCAGATTTAAAATTAACTCATTCAATTAGATTTAATTTATATATTAGACTCGAATTTTGAATGTATTGATTTGAAAATTAAGATGAATGTACAAAAGGAAACTATATCGAAAAATCATAAAATTTGACACCAAATAATAAAGAATTAGGGATATAGGTGTATTTTAGTAAGTGAAATTTAATCAAAGTACAAAAGAGTTAGATCCTTTATTTAGCAAACATTTGTTACTACATATAACAGTTACTGACTGTTTTCTTAAGATGTTTAAGATTTTCTTAAGCTTGTTATATTCGGCAATTTGTGTCTCGTGCAATGGACGTTTAATAATAAATTTAGTTTAGATAAAATGTAAGTAAATGAATTTAAATAAAACGTATTCTGAATTTAATTTATATAAACTCCCTTTCAGTGTGCATCTATCCATCCATTCATATGTTCATCCATCCATCCATCAAATATTCATAAGCATAACTGAATCAGACCAATAAGCCGCTTATCGCATTAAAAAAAGCCCCCGAGACAACAAGCTTAATGAGAAGCCTTTTGAATAATGACAGCTAACAAAGGCTTCTCAATGATTGATAGACTTCGCTCGGTGGTTTTTTAAACATCTTAAATTCAGCAGAATAATTTTTATTTGGAGAAAATTTGACAAGAGGAAGACTTATTAACTGTTTTTTGCTTTGAAATGTCTCGTTAACTTGCTGCACCCTTTAGTAAAGTGTTTACTAAATATCACAGAGTGACAATTATTTTTATTTTTAGAAGAATTTAGATAATTTCAAGAAATGTTACTAGTAGGCCTACTCTATTCGAATCCAGCGCCTATAGAATCTAAGTTGGAAAATCTAACCAGTAAGCAATTAGACAGAAATCATTAAAACTATTTCTTACAAAATTTCTACCTGGATTCCTATAAATATTTAACAAATAAAACAGATAAAATCAATACAAATATTGATCTTACAATAGATAAGATAAAATTAATAATAACCCGTCCACTTGGCTTTGCATCTGGCCTTCACTGTGATATTGACAAGCACCTTATCGGACTCTTTCCCCCCACAGTCAGCTGCAGTCACCTCCAGGGTATAGAACACCACGAGACCCGCGTCTAGAGCATTCTTGTTCATCAGATAACCTACATGATATATATCATATCAAATGATATAGAAATGTATCAAATGATATATACGATCAAAGTATCAATGGTATCTTTCAGATCTGTTGTATCATAAAATCGATGAGTTAGAAACAGTGGCGCTACTAGATATTCAAATTCTAAAGGAAGTGGAGGGGGGGGGGGAGGCAAAGAAATGTTACACAAGAACGTCAAATCGATATATAATCATTAAGAAGGATTAATCCTGTTAGTGAAGTGTCTCACTAACTTGCTGCACCCTTTAGTAAAGTGTTTATTAAATGATCAAGTCAAATTTCTAACAAGGGGGTCCAACCTCTTACCCATAAATCCATCATTGCATTGCTTTTAAAAATAACCACATTTCATTATACTATATAAAATTTAGAAGTATGATATTATAGGTATGATATGTATTAATATTTTCAAAACACACCTTTTTATTTCAATTATTTATATTATATATATTTTTATGTGTAATAATGGTGAATCGGGAAGAATCACCTAGTTGTATTTAATACAAATTTCAATAAAGTCAAATTAGCACTAACCCTGATTATCGATTTCAAAAGGAACATCAGGATTTAAGATATTGTATTGACATATTTGAGAAAATTGATCCGATCCGTCTAGATCTATAGCATTCAAGTGAATGATTCTTTCATTCACTATTCCTTCTTGAATTGTAGCTGAATAAATAGCTTTATCCCAAACCGGTACGAATTCATTCACATCTTCTATTCTTATGTGTAGTCTCTCCCTTTAATTAAAAATTAAAATTTATGCATTAAACAATAGAACTATATTTAGGCTTATAGGGTACACTGTTTATATTTTGGATTAAAATTAGGGTTAAGATTAAATAGTTTGGGTTAAGTTCAGAACTAATTTTAGTTATGGTTACTAAAGGAATAGATGGGGCTGATTTGTCGGGTTACTGTAATCGGGGCCGTTTTGTCTGGGTAATATATTCGATGCCATTTTGTCTGGGTAATGGGGCAGTTTTGTCTGGGTAATGTATTCGGGGCCGTTTTGTCTGGGTACCAACCTGTCCGCGTGTTGACCAGTGACACAATCAAAAGCTGAGACTTCTAAATCATACCCTCGCTTTTTCTCATAATCCAATAGGAATCCTTTATCAAGGACGAGCCTGGCTGAGCCAGTCTTGCGATCCAATAGGATGGCTTTAAACGGACGCGCAAGGTGTGAACTATACAAGGTATAGCCACACACCTCGTCTGTGTAATATTTTACATTAACATTAAATAATGACGCATTGGCGTGTTAACAGGAATATAATAAAATTTAATAATATGCTTTTAATAATAAAATTTCTAAAAATTTATTTAATCTTTAGACTTTACAAGTTTATTAAATTCATTGATTTTATTCGCTAAATGAATAATAGATAAGTAAATAAGCAATTATTTAATAACCCTAACCCTAGCACTAACCCTAACTTCAATCCTAGCTCTAAAATTAATGGTTCATTTTGTCATTTTATAAAATTAGATCTGCTGTCCGTATTTCGTTTAAAAATAACACTAAACACTTAAACTAATTCATTTTCTTTTTATATTTTTGATTGATTTGTCTATTTTTTGATATTTGTCCGTTTTTTTGCGAAATAAAATAAAACAATATATTCAGGCTTCTTTGCCTATTGTTTAAGAAATAGGTAAAGAGGTACGCCTATTTAGTTGACTAGCTATTATTTAAATAAAAATTCTTTATCAAAGACTTAAATCGTGCTGATGAAGCAATTAAAAAGATGTTCGTTTATTACAGTATATTAGGCCTATATACCTCCGGTAATCTTTTTCCAGTTTTTAACTTGAAGTGGTTCATTAAGAATGACGTCATCGCCTGCTACAGCGTCTTCTTTAATCCGTCCTCTATACGTCACTTTCTTGTCACGTAATAAGCCTGAGAAATCAGTTGTAACTTTGTCATTCAGTTACAAATTTATTATAATTATATTTAACTATTTATAGGTCTATACTTTTTCTGGCCCTATTAAATTATTGCCTATTAAATAGTATCTACTGTACTTGTTTGCTCTGATTGAGCTATATCATAGCATATAATGATATGATATTAAATGATTATAGAATTATAAAAAGTATCCTTAAATAACTTAAATCAAAAATAATAACAAATGTTTTAAGTTAAGCTTTGGTTAATGAGGTATTTACGAACCTGTTGAAACTGAAATGAACACTGCAAGTAGAATAACACAACGCATCTTTAAAACTGAATCAATCTTCCTATAATCCATTTATAATCAATCAATACATTCGATAATCCATTAATATATGCGATAATCCATAGGCTACGCTAGTTATAATCCATCGCTATATTCGATAATCTATTATGTATCCGATAATCTATTACTATATATTTAGTTATCTATCATTCCGCGATGGTAATGCTATATAATATGTAGCATATTTATAATATAACCAGTTTCATTTGAGATATGTCAAATTTCAGACACCTTTTTTTATTGCACGCGCGACTACTTTAATTCCAGTAAAAAAATTCGGCTGCTATCAAAAATCTAAAATGAGGCAAAAAGAATTTAGTATAATTCTACCAGATTCGAGTCATCTCGCACACTGAGAAACTCGCATACTGAAGTCTCATCGACTTAGAATCTCACCTACTGAGAAACACGCATATTGAAGTCTCACCTAGTGGGAATCTCGTGTAAATTAATTGATATTACATTTAAATTCATCATTACATATTATCTAGTTTTTATGTTTTGTAAGGCAGTGCGGGGGTTAGGGTCAGATTGGGGCGAAAAAATATTACGCAACCCCCCTAAATTTAGATCAGGAAATTCTGTTAAGAATAAAGTTTAGTAGATCTTTTATTTTAAATTATTAATTAGAAGCCAGTGAAAAGAGTGGCAAATAGACGATTCGATCATAAATGTCAAATTTTTAATTTAAAAAGATAAATTTTTAATTCTCTTTTAGTCCATAGCGTCATTGTAAAAATTTTAAATCAATTTTTTCGTGTCCGATCGAAATTTAAATGATTTTGTTAAGCACTATTTTTATTTTATAACATTATAATATTATTTCACTGAATTTGAGACTATTCATTTTAAGATTTAAAAAAAATGAACAATAAGCTGAAAAAGAAATGTTGAATCGATATAATATGTTATTATAGCTATATACGGACTGATTAAAAAGGTAGCAGAATTACAGACTTAATGGATTTTAACTATTTTGTTCTGGTTACTCATTATTTACTTTATGTTCATAGTTATTATTATATCTTACAGATTGAACTATCTATCTAGCAATATCTTTTATTTATCGATGACTAAATTGCATAACTCTGCAATCTATCATTCATTAAATGAGAAATCATGCGATGTTACTAATTATTACACTGATTAATTGTATGCAAACACAAAACAATAAGTAATAATCCTGAAAAAAACAATATATAAAACAAGGAAATATAACAATAATTGTCCCGTTAAATAAGTTATTACAATATTTCCATTACAGCAATACGGTAAGCGTTTTTTGAAAGTACAATGGCTATTACATAACAAGTCAATCACGTGTGGCCGATTTCATTGTCTATTTATATAATTTTTTCAGAAATTTACATTTTAACCGAAAGAGTTTTCAAATTTTATAACTCGAATAATATTTTTCTACAAGAAAACGGGTTTCAAAACTTATAAAAGTGGAAATTCTGATGTCACAACGTAACGTTGGGATACTATATATTATCTTGACACATAGAAAAAGAGGTGTTAAAATTGATTCTATTTTTTATTAGATCTAAATGTTTGTTATCTATTTTAATATAATCAATGCAGCCGTGGAAACCTTTTTGAAAACTTTCAGAAAGTTCTTTCAATACGCGATCAGTGCCACCTGTAAATATAAAAATAACTAACTATTAAAAAGATATTTTTTATTTTCTAAATAATGTTTGAATAGACAATGCAAGATTAATTCTTAGAAAAAAATAGCCTCAATGCAAAAATAATAAACCGTGAATAAACAATATTGCTTTTCTTGCTGTTAAGATAAACTGAAAATGATTAGTGGACTGAAATTAATATTAACTTCAGATATAATTGCGATTTAAATAAATATATAATTATACAATGATTACGAAATTCTATAATTAGACATATAAACGGTTATATAATTAAATAGTTATATGTTACTATAGTTACACGGTTACATTATAATCAAAATAATTTTAATATTCGATTGTTTAAAATTACATTATCGGATCAAGTTGTATGTATTCATACATATTTTATATATAAATATTTCTAATGAATGCTAAACAAAGGCACCGTCTTACCTATAGAAATGATACCATCTGTATCCAATAGACTTGCACCAGGCATTGATAAGGCAACATTAGGGGTCGTCTCAAAATCTACTGATAACTCAAAGTAGCGATTTTTTCTAACAATTATAAACTAAATATTATAGAAGACATTTCAAGGGTTGTCTCAAAATGTCTAATAATTCAAAATAGCGATAAATATTTAAGATACAAAACTGAACACCAAATTAAAATGAAAACATTTTTCATGGAATAAACTTTTACGTATTTATTAAAAGTTAAAAATCAATTAGATCCAAAGAAATGGCTTAAAATTACTAAAAATGTCGACTATTTCACTTACTTGCTGCACCCTTTATAAAGATATTTAATCAATCCATAAGCATAATAAAAAAATTAGCTTTATTATTTTTATATTAAATTAAAAATAAAGCTATAAACCTAGTTAATTTAATAACATGCCATTCTCCATCCAATACATTGACTTCTGACTTCAATTCAGGCAGTTGTGTAATTCTCTCTTTTCCCAAATTAAAGCACAACTTTATTTTACCATCAACAATCGCTATAAGTAGAAAATCTTTGTATGCACTGCTTGATTTCTGTTGCATAAGAATTAGACCTTGTTCGGAAGCTTTAAATTTTATTTCATAATCATTGATTGCTTGACTCAGATTCCTAAAATTAAAAAAAATTAATTAGATCAATGACACGTTTTATAATTAATTGCGTTAATCAGGAACATTAAGCATATCAAAAATTCTCTGAAATAAATCTCTTTTATTTAAAATGTTCAAATATAATTATTATTAATATTAAATAAATAAAATTGAAAATACTATTAGATTACTTAACTTGCCTTGTAGTAATACAGTTGTTGAATGTTTGAAAGGTTTTTCCATTAACAGCAACAGGCTCAGCGACTAGGGGGCCATCATTTACTGAAAACATAAAAATTAAACATTGTTTCAAAGTGATTCAATAAGACACCACAATTTAACAGTTATTTATTCAATAAATACGCAAGCTAAATAATTAATATAATTCCTTAATTCAACTTAAGATTACCTGCAGTCAATACTTCTTATTTTTAAGATTTTCAAGACAATAAATTTATCTTAATTATAAGTTCTGTAAATCTGTTAGTATACATATGTCCTTGTCTTCCTGTGTATGTTTGCTTGTCCTGCTGTGAGTATGCTTAGATGTCGCATGTATAGGTACATCTGAAGATCAATCAACATTAATAACAATTTATAATCAATTTCTTTTTCATCATTATTTCAGAGATAAAATCAATACTTCATTTACTCGAATTATATACATAAAAGATGATAAAATACACATAATACAAAATTACTTAGATCTAAATTTCATCCAATCAATACAATTTAATACACAATATATTTTTAGCAATCACATAAAATTACAGAAATATATATCAAAATATTGTTTAACATTTATACTATTCTTGCTGACTAAAAAAAGGTAGCTTATTCGTATATGAACTCAAATGGAAAACAAAAAAGAGCTATTGGATATTTTCAATATCTCATAGACAAATAACAATCATCTTTCACCACTCTTTAACAAATGTTTAATTAAAACTTACCATAGGTCATCTAATTCATTTCTATTTATATTATTAATTTATTTCTATAATTTAAATTTAGCCAACAGTCCTTAATGAATTTAGGTAATTAAATATTCAATATTTGAAATTAATTATAAAATAAATTAATGCAATTATATCCACCTGTACAACCATATTGTCCCGGGTCTTTCCCCCCAGGGCATGTATTACATTTCTGACCAGAGATGCCAGGCTTGCAGACACATTTCCCAGTCATCTGTTCACAGTCATCACGAATCGAACCCCCAACACTACAGTTACAAGCTGAAGAGAAGAAATATTAACCTTTAAGCCATTACATAATAAATTGATAGAAATGTATTATTACATAAGGAATTGTAATCTACAAATCATTACATAGTGAGTTGCAATGTATCATAATAAGTTGTGATGTAGTGAAATGTCATTACATAATCAACTACAATCTAAATGTTATTACATAATGAATTGCAGTCTATAATTCATTCATAAGAAATTGAAATCTATAAGTTATATTACATAGTATTATGATTTATAAATGATTACATAATAAATTAAATAATATCGTCAAGAAACTAACAACAAACAAATAAAAAAATAATACTTGTTTTAATGACGTTACTATCTTATTATTATTATTTATTTTACTTAAGTGTATTTATATTATTTATCTATTTCATTTATTTAATTTTATTAAATAGAATAAAATAAAATAAAAAAGAAAGAGTCCTACGCATGCATCCGTCATTTCCTTCAGAAATAAGAGCAAGGCCCCAGTAGGAAGGCTCGCATCTATCGCACCTGACTCCGCCTACTCCGGGCTTGCATAAACACTGGCGGCTGATTGGTTCACAAGTCAACAAATAAGAACCCAGCGGATTACATTGACAAATGCCTAAAAGTAAATTAAGTTTAAAATATATGAAATAAAATAAAAGAATGAACTTTTAATATAATTAATATTCAAATCCGCATTTTGTTTGTCTAGAATTTTTGCAATGTCTAAAAATTAAATTATTAAATTAAGGTTTTTAAAATTTAATTTCAATATGAAATACTGTTTTTAGTTTCTTTGTATGATCCAGATTTAGTCTATAATTAAATATAACATTGAAAGGTTTATCTCACTAATCTGACATATTATTATATAATCTTTTAAAATTATTTCAA
Source organism: Oconnorella tubifera (assembly GCA_034700105.1). NCBI lineage: Eukaryota > Metazoa > Annelida > Clitellata > Enchytraeida > Enchytraeidae > Oconnorella > Oconnorella tubifera. The sequence goes on along the minus strand of JAQIXG010002408.1, from coordinate 2,970 downwards.
ACAATTAAAAGAAAGTTAAAGTTTAAAACTAAATTTAAAATGTAGTCAAAAACGCAAATTTTTCCAGAATAAAGTAAAATAATTTTTTTATTTCATACTGGGGCATCCGGCCCCCTCTGGCCCTAGGGCCGCAACTCTTTTGTCATCCGGGCAACAGCCAAAAGTTGTCTCCTTGCAATGTTTTGGTCCGGGTGAGTCTAAAACATAAAAAAAAATTAAAAAACTATATTATTTAACTGTAAATAAGATTTGAAAATTTAAAAGTCAACATTTTGTTAAACTATAAGAATAGATGCAATCGATTAAAGTTAAGTTTAACGTCTGGATAACTGTATTATATGAGCGATATCTCAGACATAGCTTTCAATTTAAGCGTCTTACTAAAGGGTGCAGCTAGTTACCAAAATAATTAGCTATCTCGGATTCAAACCTGGAAATGTCGTATCAGAGTCCAGCACTCTAACCACTTCCCTAGCAAGCCTTGGTTTTAATCAATATTCCTGCCAATCCTACCTTCCTTACAGCATCCTGCCACAGTGGCAAGTCTATGGCAATAACTGCCTGCCGGACAGCTTTCTTGTCCTGTGTCACAATTGTAGTACAGTCCTGTGTCTGGGTTAGTTAGAGGAACCCCACCATCACAAAGATCATCATCTATATCTGCTCAATTATTGCAAATACATAATTCATTACAACACCATTTTAAAGCAATCAAGTTGATATATATATATATATTAATCTAACGATTAATACATATATATATCAGCTTGATTGCTATACTGATATATGTTATATTGATATGAAAAACTACAATACAAAGATAATGATGTATAAATTTATAGCGATGCATTGAAAACTTATAAAAAATGGTTTTGGACTTAATATTGCACAAAATTAAATAAGAAAAACATACAAAATGTCAGATAATTGTGGCATATACTAAAATATGTATTATAAGAGATATAAAATTACTATCTAGATATAAAGTTCTATCTAGTTATAAAGTTACTATCTACAGATAAGTACTTTGACAATTATCTAGATCTTGTTCTGAGATATCCGTTTGTCTATAACAAGCAGCTTCTAGCATTTGACATTTATTTGCGTAAGTCACGCCATCAGTACCGCACACTGGAGATCTGTTACGCAAGTTTGAAAATATAGGGTAATCGATATATCAATATTCTCTAAATGTTTTTGCTACATTTAAATCAAAAGATTATCATTTACTACGATATCGGAGATATCTATTTAGAAAAATAAAAATCGCATAATTAATTACATGATTGATGTATTTATTGACTGATTTAGTGATGAAAAGAATGAATCATTGATGAATCACTGATGAATCATTGATAAATGACTAAATTATTGAATGACTGAATGACTGAATGATTAAATAACTGAATGATTGAATGATCGAATGACTGAATGATGGAATGACTGGATGATCGAATGATTGAATGACTGAATGATCGAATGATTTAGATGATATACCTTAATGCAGGACATTCAAAATGACAAACACAAACTTCATCAATGTCACATTTACCACCGAACCTACATGAATTCTCGTCACATTTTGATGATTTTTCTATAAAAATAAATCAAATATAAAAACAAACATATATTAAACATATTATATAAAATATAAATAAATCAAAATATATAATACCATTAAAGTAAAAATAAAGAATGTCAATTAGAAAGCCGACATCTTATTGAAGTAAAAAAATTATTTATTAACTCCCAATTATTGATAGATCAAGCTCTGTATCAAGGTCTGCTTTTTATCAAGCCACGCCCTAAAATTAAAATATTTGAATCTATACCTTCAAATCCTGATGATTCTTCACACAATCTCTCACTGGTCACACTGATTATAATGCCAGCCTTGCAAGCGGCCATTTGCATTGTACATTCACTGGTGTATACCATACCGTCTGATGCACAAATAGGTGTACTTGATTCTGTACACTCTACATCACATGTACACTTGCCCTGTACACATTGCTGTAAGTTTGGACATTGTACACCATTGCATGGATCTACAGTACATATGCAGATAGTATAAGATAGTACAGTAATATAATAACATATAAAGTACAGCAACATTAATAATACAATAATAGAAATTAGCTAAAATAAAGTACAGATGCAAAAACGTTATAGCTTTGTACTATGTAGATGTGATAACATCGTATAGCGATATAAATAATAGAGTAGAAAATAAATACAAAATATACTGTATAACTGATTTCATTTCATTTTCAGTTTTAATCTGCAGATCTTTGTTTCATAAAATATTCAAGTCTAGTGAAAAAAACATCTGCTCATTTACACACCTTTTTAAAAGCAGCAAAACAATATATTTATTTAGCACTACAATACAATCTATGTTAAGTAAGAGAGATTTTTAAAAATTCAGATAATAGGCTTACATTTATATAAACAATTAACGCAAACAAAACATATATAATATTTTACGACATTAATACAAGTCAACAAAAATAAAGCATGTAGCATCCTAAATTTAGTAAAACTTTATGTATTTTCAATTGTTAAGATTCGAATCTAAAACTCCTGAGTGTTATAATAGTAAAATAATATGTCCCTGTTTTTTTTAACTTACCGCATGGCCCGCGACGCTCAACATAAAACTTATTTGCTGTTTTACAATTCTCTAAAATCATCTTACATTCATTATCATACGTCTTTCCATCACTGGCACATATCTAGCAATACAAAATCATTTCAAAACGATTAACAGACAAATCGACCTAGACATATGGACCCAGACAAATCGACCCAGACAAATCCACCCAGACATATAGACCAAGACAAGTCGACCCAAAGATATAGACATGGGCGTCCGCAGGGGGGGGGGCACTTGCCCCCCCTGGAATTTGAGTGTATATAATATTTCATTCATAAAGCAGTATTTTGCTAGAATATTAGAACATATTTCAC
>JAQIXG010002407.1:0-17812 GCA_034700105.1 Oconnorella tubifera | reverse complement strand
TAGGGTCATCACGCTTATTGTATATATTCATTTATTTGATTTAATGAAGGAATACAATCAATCAGTCCATCACTAAAGTTCTGCAGATCATTTTTTAATAAAAACAGAAATATTCAGTTAGGTAGATGGGGAGGTGGGGGGGGGGAGATTGGGGAAGGGGGGACTAAAATCTTTAATTTAAACTATTTACAACAAATCTAAACAACTTGTAATCAATTTAAAACGAATACGTAATAGATCAAGTACAGAAACCTATCAAACTAAATGCAAAACAAATAATTGATTATTATTACAAATATATTGTCATTTATATTACATCTTTGTTACTTAAAATAAATCATTTTATTATAAAACATCACATATGACAAAATAAGATATATTATATATTTGTTTATTTAATATAAAGAGCAACTTTTACAATGCAGCAAGTGATTCACAAAAACTCAATAAATCATCACAAACTTTAAAAAAACAAAATGAAAAACGCAAATTAGAAAAAGTACCAAAACGATCACAATCTACAGTACATCATAACTTACTGCACCCTTTAGTAAGACATCAAGCAGTTACATAATGCCATTGTCTCTGATTAAATATTGACAATATCATATAATCAATTTTAGCAATTTATAACTTGAAATACAATTACAAAATTCCATTGCGAACATTATTTTATTCTCAAAATAAAGTCAATATATTTGCTATTTATATCCAAGGTATAAAACTGAATTGTACCACTGCATCAAAACTCAAGTAAACTCAAAGGCCTACTACGTAAAAAAGGATGTCAGATTCTACGTAAAAAGGGACGTCAGATTCTATTATCTTATTCTCCAATGCAAGCTGTAAAACATTTCATGATTGCGTCTCTGAATAAAAAAATATAAAATTTCCAAATATTCAAAAATTGATTTGACGCTAATTAATGAGTTTATTCTGTACACAAAATTCTGCAATTTAAATTAATAAAACAATAAGGGGGGGGGAGTAAGGGCAATTTTAAATGCAACCCTGTTAATAAATTTGACGAATTAAAATAGGTACAAATAAGATGAAATCAATGCTACCAAATTAAAACACTAATTTATATCTGAGTAGAATTATAAGCAATCTCTTTCTGTATCTTTATTTTTTGTGTTTTATTTTCACTTGCTGTATAAATCTACAAGCGTTACCTGGCAAAGGCAATGTAAGAAAGTTTTACCTGGCAAAAGGAATGTAAGACAGGCCGTACCAGGTAAAAGCCAAGAATTGAAGAATACAGAACAAGATTGCCAAACCTTTTATATGCCACTAAATAAACGCAGCAGAATTAATTAACGAATTAATGAATTAATTAATTTAAATAATTAAATTACTACATTATTATCTCTAATTAGCCCAAATATAATCATCCCACTTAATGACTAACTTGCTGCACCCTTTAGTAAGCCTCTCAATTCAACAACTACGTAAAACTAAGTCATTTCAAAATTGAAACCTAAACGTTTTAAAAGTAAATCATATAACTAAACATCGTTTAATAAATCAAGTGACTAAAGCGCCATACCCACAAGGCTGAACATAATGTAAGAATCATGAAAACCTAAAAAAACATCAGAAACAATAACCAGTCAGCTTTCTGCAAGATAGAAATATTTAAGTTGAAATACGAGTCGTTTTGAGAATAAAAATAAACTTTATACGAGCTGAGAAAGTTATTAGTCTAGCGTTCACTCATCACTTGGTCTCTAAATGATTCTACCGACGTTAAACTTGCTGCACCCTTTAGTAAGACAATAGTTACGCCTCTAATATAATTTAATGGTTATGTCAAATAAAATAAATATTGATTTAATAAGATAAGATAAGAAAATAAGATAAATAATGATTATAATTACTTACTAAGACAAATATCGTAGCAATGAAACGCGTTTCTGAAAACATTCGTTTCAGCTGATTGCACGGGCCCATCAAGAAACAAGTACTAGAAACAAAGCAACGATTTACATACAAAACACTACCTCCCCGTTTCATGATAAATAAATATCAATACTGAAACGTTTCTATAACTTTAACCTTAAAAGTTTTATATTTTACGTTTTACATCAACAAAATTTCACTGACTCGCTGCACCCTTTAATGATGACCTCAATTCAACAACTCTAATTCAGACGTTAAGGTTACGTCGCAATAAATAATATTTGATAAAATGCAGACCTGAATAAAGCGGACAGATTGCCCGCTGTGTAGAAAATAGCAAACAAAGTAATACCACTACCGGGGAGGAATAAAAAAAAAGTTCCCTAAAGAAAATATAAAAGCCACTCAAGTACTTATACATTAGATATAAATAATATTTATATCAGTTATTTATATATCGGTTATTTATATTAACAAACTACATTTATCAATTATTTACATCAAGTTATGTACATACTAAATCGCATATTTAGTGCTGATGTGACGTTACCAAGCCAAGCGAAATTACGAATTGATTTATTATTATTGATTATTTAGTTAAGTGTATAATTAGTTAGAGTTTAATATACTACCAGTAGAGATGCAAGAATGCCTATACCAAAGCAAATACAGAATCCTTTGATACGAGTTGACCAGCTTAATGTAGACGCATCAGATATCTAAATAGATATACTATCTATGATACAAACAAGCATATTATTTATTTGTATCTACTAGATATCTGAGTGAATGCACTCAGTTTAAGCTAGCTTAAACTAGTTTAAAACTAGAGTAAACTGGTTTAAACTAGTATAAACTGGTTTTAAACTAGCGTAAACAGGTTTTAAACTGGCGTAAACAGGTTTCAAACAAGCGTAAACTAGTTTTAAACTAGTTGTACACTAACAAAAACTAGTTAAAAGTAATTTTAACTAGCCTGAACTAGTTCTAACTAGCGTTAACTGGTTTAAACTAGCTTAAACTGGTTTTATAAACAAATATAAAAGACAATGATAGTAATTATATAATCAACAAATAAATAAGTTAAAAAGTTATGAGGTAGAAAACCGAAATACCCAGGTTAGGAGGAAATAAAATAACCTGTGTTATAATGCCAATTTCTTCATCCGTTTCCTCTTGTTCTCCACTAAATACTCGCTTAAATCTGTCCATATTTCTACTTCCTGTTCCCCAGTCTGCCTAATTGTAAACAAATTAAATCACAAGAACTTTTCATAAGTGGATGATTTAACGCGGTATTTGAATCTGTCTATATTTAGTAACTAAAGTTGTTGGTCTTGTCTTTGCTACTAATATAACATTTAACTACAATCTAAAACTAATCGCTATTGTCCGCTTATAAATATATCTAAATATGATTGTAATAATCAAAAATAGTATAAATATAATGACATATCAACTGTGCTAAACATAGATTTTAGTGTAGATTCAAATGTAATCTAGCTAGTAATGTTCTGTCATCTGGCGAATAAAATATAAACTTTCTTGAAATCACGTGACTAATATCTGGCAGCTGCTGCCACTGACTCAGTCAGCTGCTGAGCTGTCAGCTGCTATAGGCCTATATTCCAGCCACAGCTGTTACGCTATTTAACAGCGCAGCTGTAGCGCAGCAGCCTCTCAGCAGCTGCTAGCGCTACGGCCAGCTAAGTAATAAACAGCTGGCTTTCCTGCCTGCAGCAACGGGCTGCTGCCTTGCGCAGCTTCCAGCCGCGTCACTGGAACCGTGGAATATCATTGCAGCTGGCATTAATCGATTGTCTCAGAAGCAGCTGCTGTTAGCCGCTGCTTAATTCTTCACGACAATAAGTTACACAAGCACCTGCTTGTAAATCTATTTTAATCACGCAAATATAAATAACCTACTTGAGATAATTAGTCGATAATGTCCATCTAATTAACTGCCAAATCATAACTAATACCTACTGTAAATTAAATTACGATTATATGCTTAACTACTTCGAGTAATTAATTGGTTAATTATAATTGAATAAGTAAGAGAATAAATTAACGATGGATACCTTGGGTTACGGGACAGCTATCCACACGCCCAGCTGGACCGTCAGACTGCGGAGTATTTTTGCAGATTTCACGGATCTCTGCGGGGCCTTTAAGGACTATATAGCCCCCTCGTATCGCCACGACAGGGCAGATAGGTTAAAAATATTATTTCAATACCTTTAGGCCTAAATGTATTCAATTAAGCCTATAAGTACTGTTATTTCAAAAAATCTGGGGGGAGGGGCGCCACCAAATGAAGTGAATGGGGTCCTCTAGTTTATGGTGGGGGGTCATCAATATTTGTAATTATATAAGAAAGGAAATTAATAAAATAAATATTTTAGGCCTAAATAGTTAATAATGTTTTTTGCTGTTCACTGAACGCGTCAATAAAAAATAGAAATAATGGCAGAGCATGAAATAGAACCGTGAGAATATTTTTAATTAATTAATTAATTAAGTTTTCATTTAATTAATTGTATAATTAATTAGTTTTCTAATAAATGATTTATACAATAGATTTGTATCTGCCGCCATCAAGCGAATGAGCATTAAGAAATAATTTGGCGGGGCGGGGCTATTTCGGTTTAGCACCTCACCGTGTTAGAGATGGTTTCGGGTTAGAATTTGGGTTTAGATTGTAACTAGAGTCATGATTAGGGTTATTGAGACGATCAGACGTAGTTTGCAGTTATTTTGAGAGAATTTTATTGTTATATTTTTAAATATAGGCATTATTATGAGCGATAATTAAAGGAACATATAAAAACATTTTTAGTTTTTAAACAAATTTAGTTTTCCATAAATGTTCGATGTAGTTTGAATTTCGCGATGAGACCTGTTTTGTTATATTCTTCGTCCTTTCTTATATATTTGCTCTTATTTTTATTCTAAAAACTTTATGAGGTGCGTAACCGAAGCACATCAATTTTGTATTATTTCTGGTTTAGATCTGTTCAGATGAGACTGTATACGCTTAACAAGCGCCATTTTGCCCTCATCTTTATCCTTTTCTTTGTCTCTCTCTCTGTCACTGCGCTTGTCGGCCTATTCGGTAGTTTGCTTTTAATTTATAAACTTTTTACTGATTTATATTTGTTAATAAGGAAAGAGATATTTTATATACTGAATTAACTACATTGAAACTGCGTTATTTATATGCAAATCTTGTTCTACCCGCTAGCATTGTATTATATCTATATTTATATATAGATTTTTTGATTTTTATTTACAGGCCCCCCTGTCCTCGAGTATACAGTCCAGAATTCTTCATCCCTGGTTCCTGCCCCTAGCGACCCTCTGGTCTGCAGCTTTCTGTTCATTTAATAAAAAAAATGTCATTTATTTAATCATATATAAGGTATTTAAACTATTAAAAAAAATTATATAATAAGCGTATAATTAAAAGCCACATTGAGCGCAAATGACGGACCAATGAGAAGAGCCGATATTGATTATTAATGCTCTTTTCTGCGCTGTGATAGGTCGGTTCATTTGTGCTCAAGTCTCCTCCTGTCTCCACCTTCCATCAGCAGATCTGGCTGACAGCCAGAGTCTTGCTTAGTGATGATCAGAGTAGGTTTATCTGTCTGTCTGCTTCTATGTGTGTGTGTGTGTCTGTCTATGTGTGTGTGTGTCTATCTGTCTGTCTATCTGTCTGTCTGTCTGTCTCTCTGCTTCTATGTTTTTCTCTCTGTTTGGCTGACAGCCAGAGTCAAATTATAAAATTAGTAAAATAAAATATAATTAATTATTATTATGGTTTCTGGGGATAGGATTAAACCTAACCCTAACCCTACCCCTAACCCATTCTTTATATTAATTAATTGACTAATGAACGAATGAATGATTGACTGATTGAACGAATGAACAAATGAGTGAATGATTGAATGAACGAACGAATGAATGAATGAACGAATGAGTGAATGAATGGGTGAATGAATGAGTGAATAAGTGAATGAATAACTGAATGAATGACCTACTTGTAGGCGGTACATTTGATCAGCCGCTAAGTATATCTATACTGATACGAGTGCTGGATTCAGAACACAGCGAGAGAATCATTTATAACAGTCGTCTGCATAATCACAGCAGAACATTGCGTTGTTCTAATGTATGATATATATTTATATCTTGCTTTACTGGCTTTATTAAGAGATGATGTTAGGGCTGTATTGATTGATTGATTGATTGACTGACGGATTGATGATTGATTGACTGAATGATTGGTCAATGAATTTATTGAATGTCTAATTGATTGTATGACTCATAGATTGATTAATTTATTCTTGGAATGATTGAGTTACTGACTGTTGACTGATTGATTGCTTGATCAACTGATTGACTGACTGGCCAACTGATTGACTGACTGACTGATCAACTCACTGACTGACCAACTCACTGACTGACTGACTGACTGACTAACTAACCAATTAACTGACTGACTGATCGATTGCTGACTGACAGACTGACGGACTGACTGATTGACTATTGTTCGATGGATTGATGGATTGACCGACTGACTGACTTTATATTCATGTAGCTTTGTGACAACCTGGTTCTCTTTCACTTGGGCTACCTGGCCTATCCCCAGTACATCATCACAGTACAAGTAGATGGACTGAAGGCTGTACTGCATCCAATCAAAGATATCATATTCACTGTACGCTATCTTTTGTGTTTATAGTACATTTTAGTCTTTATTTGCTGCACCCTTTAGTAATTGACTTAATAATTAAGATCGTGCTTTGCTAAAAGCATGGCCTTGTGGTTTTAATTGTAGATTATATTTGCTGCACCCTTTAGTGTTTGCTTAATATCATAGCTTAAGTGACATCTTTTAATTGTTATAGTTAGATTTTAATTTTAATTAAACTTTATCTATATAATTAAATATATTAAATTGTTGACAGTTTACTACGTACAACGCTTCATTCACTCAGCTAGAGATCTGGCTTAGATTCACTTTTCTGCTCATCACCTTTGTCATCACTGTAAGTATACTAAGTATGCTAAGTACTTATGTCAGTTTTAAGTACTTTTATAAGTTATACGGTAGGTACTTTTTTACTGTTTTGATTGCAAGTAGCTTTTAATTAAAGTATCTAAAAAGGTATTTAGTGTTTAATGCGCTTATTTCTTTATTCTGCTGTGTTATTGGGTTCCTTTATCATGTACCCTTCTACCAAGCCTTCAGTTTTGTCTGATGTACCCTTCTCCCAAGCTCTTATCGTTCTCTAGCCCTTCGTTATCTCGTACCCTTCTCCCAAGCCGTTTATGTTTATCTTCAGTGCATCTTTGCTCATTCGTTGAGAAAGTTCCAGCTGCGCGATTGGTCTATAGAACAAAAATGGATGACTGTCTTACTGCCTCTGTTACTGCTATATAATAGTCAGTAGCATTCTCTCTTAATATAAGTAGCATTATGATTAGAATGATGATTATTATGATGATGATTATGATGATGATTATGATGATTTATTCAGGCATTCGCTTATTCACTCGCTCATTCATTTATCTGTTTATCAGTGTAGTTGTTTATTTGTTTGTCTGTTTATCTGGTTATTTGTTTATCCGTTTACTGGTTTATTTCTCAGTTGTTTATCTGTTTACCTGTCTATCTGTTTAGTTGTTTATCTGTTTGATTGTCATTTACGTTTAGATCCGGTGTTTCCGCTGGTATTTCTAGTCTACTCCAGTCTGCCAGGTATTCTAGACGTTGTCCTTCAGGTGACATTTCTCTCTGCCCTACTTCTATACTGGCTGTGTATCTATCATGGAGTCAGGCAGGTCTGGAATTAATTAATTAATTAATTAATTAGTCATTAATTAATATATAATAACATATATAACATCACTGAAATGACTAGTGCGTCTGATCAACACGTTTTGTTTGCAGACAAAAAGGTTGTGTACTGTGTTCTATCTACCGAAGTTAATGCTGGTTGGGTTGCTATGGATACCGGTTGTGACGGTTATGTCTTGGCAGAGTTATCAACAGTTGAATGATCCAACGTATAACTACGCACTCGACTCTTATAACTATCTCGTTAGATAACTATCTAGACACTTATCTATCTATCTATCTATCTATCTAACTATCTATTTATCTATCTATCTTTTTACTTACTTATCTAGCTATTTACGGACGCGTTATGAACTGTGCGTGTGTGTAAATCAAGTGATGAGTGAACGCTTCACTCTTAACGTCACATCAGCACAAATGCGTCTATTTCCTGACTCGTTATGAACTGCGTGTGTGTATAAATCAAGTGATGAGTGAACGCTTCACTCTTAACACAGCAGAGCAGTCAAGTATTTTTATTTGGGAGTGACAGAGGTGACAAGCGCCGAGTATGAAACTAATTTTTATTCTCAAAGGGTCCAGTAGTTGGTATATTTTTTTCTATTTTGATCTATTCTTAAATGTTTTTATATGTTTTTCTAGGGCTATAAGATCTTCCTATGTATATCAGCAAGTCTGTATCTACTTTATCTTATCTATCTACTGATTAGAGCCTACGCTGAACTCAGGGCTATGCCTTACTTCGGTATGTTAACGTCACATCAGCACTAATGTAGATATTTAGTTGCATAGCACGTAGATTGAGTTATATCTTGATGTCACATCAGTGCAGGTATAGTTCTTTGTTGTTACAGTTATGGAGATGGTAGTATTTCTTGCTTCTTAAAGTCACATCAGCACAAATGTAGCTCTTTATTGTTACTGTTCTTCTTGTTGCCAGATCTTCGACTAAAGTTTATGACGGCACTCATGTTACTTGTTCTCTCTCTTGGTCTCACTATTGCCGCCCTAAGATTCAGACTCAGTCCCTTCACAGCCGGCTTTGTAGCCGAATTGTCCACCCACTTCCATAACTCGGCTGAGTTTGCCGCTTTATACGGCTTGCTTAATATATACGTATATACGATGGCTTATGTATATGCACCGTCTAAGAATGCTGTATACGGTGGGTGCGTTTGTTTTATGGCTTGAGAGAAGGGTACAGTGGGAGGGAAGGAGGATGAGTGAATGTAGGCTTAGGAGAAGGGTACGGTGGGAAGAAATGTGAGAGAATATAAGTGTATATTATGTTTATATCAAGTTTATAAATGACTGATTGACTGACTGAATGAATGACTGAATTATTCTTTGATTCATTGACTGATTCATTGCATTGACTGACTGATTGACTGACTGACTCGCCTATATTCTATTGCCTATAGAGTCTCATTTTAAAGACAACCCAGCTTTGTCTATGCTCAATGATTCAGATGAAGACGTCATATATGGGTAGAGAGAGACACATTACATCTTATATTTAATTTATCTCTAATTGAATTTATCTATAATCTTAATCGTAGAAATTACTGTTATGGTTTGAACTAGAAGCCGACCGAAAGCTAGTTTCTGCCTTCGGCCGAAACCGAAACTCTGGCCGAAAGTCAAAAATTGCTTTCGGCCGAAACCGAAGCCAGAACCGAAAGATTAGCTAAACTTTTGGCCGAAGCCGAAACCGAAAGATACATAAACAATAAACCAAGTCAATCTTTTTATAAATATTGAAAGTCAAGATATAATAATACATACGTTTATCTAATTGTTCTGATAAGTAAGCCTTTAATTAATTAGTTAACAAACAAGCAATAATTTGGAGACTGCAGTAAAAGCAGAAAATGTCAGGGTTATATAGTTATATATATAACCCTGACAGTGTTACATAGTTAAATAGTCATTATGAGATAATGTCTGTGTGCATCTGTTAATAATTGTATCCAAACAAAGAAATGTTTAAAACAAATATCAATGCACGCTCTAAATCTTGAGGAATGCTAGTATACACTTCAGGCGGGACATTCCTTTGTGTCAAAGTGTAATTATTATCTGTAATAGTCGAAATCTAGCGCTAATCTTCCCTTAAGAGCCCAATCAGATTTAGCCCTAGAGTGCTCAGACATCACGGATCATCAGACATCAGCATATCCCATGTTTTGTGGACGAAAGAAGCAGAGTTAATTTAATCACCAATTCTTTTAGTGCGAAAATCACTGTCTGATAACAGTGGTCATTTATTTGATAAACGCCAAAACATTGAATAAATATCGAATTAATCAAATAACTTTTAGGCATTCAATGAGCAAAATAGACTTTCGGTTAGCAACCGAAAATGAGGATCAATTTCAGCCGAAATTTCAGCCAATTTCAGCCATAACTTTTTTCTTTCGGCTGAAGCCGAAATTTGGCCGAAAGTCACAAAATTAACACTTTCGGCGCCGAAACCGAAGCCGAATTTCGGTCGTCCTCTAGTTAGAACCAGGGTTAGAATTAAGCTTATAATTAGGGTTAGGTTCCAATTTGAACTGCTCATGACATGCTAGTAGCCTGTAATAGAATTAACCAGTGGGCGGAGTTAGTTAACTACGATGCCTCTCTGTATCTCTTGTTTGTGATTGGTTGAAATGCTCTTATTGTTCAGGGAAGAGACTTCATTGACACGAAGCAAGACATCGACAAAGTACGATAGTGATGAGGAAGCATTCAACTAATTATAACCTCCCCTTCCCTCTCTCTATCCCCTCCCTCTCTTTCTTTTTCTCTTTCCCCCCTCTCTCACTCCTGCAATACATTGAATACAGTATTGTTATGTGAAACAATACAATACATCAAATAAATACAATACATTGAATACAGTATTGTCGTTTATTTAAACAATAAATACATCTCATTTACAACCAGTGCTTTATCAGACATCAATTGTGTTCGTTTATCGTTTATTTACGTATAAACTGTTCTTAGCGTTTACTTTTAAATGATTGTTGTATTCTGAGAGATTGATTGATATTAGGTGGGGGGGGGAATTTTTTTTATGATTTATTTGGTGATGGTTTATTATTGAAGGTGATATTTAATAACTGTTTAGCTATTTGTTTATCTGTGTAACGTCACATCGGCACAATATTTAGTGATAGTGTGTAGAGAATTAAAGTGACGAGTGAACGCTTCACTTTTAACGTATAATATTTTTATCCAAATTTTTATAAATTAGAATTTTTATAGGTTCGTTGAATTTAAAAATGATACCCAGGCCCCCCTGGATTAGTCTTTGGCATTTTATTTATTGTCATAATTAACAATTATTTTATGTAAATATTATGTTTGTTATTTATTTATTGTTTATTTTATTATAGTAAAATTTTATGAAATTTCATCTTGTGCAGATAACTTACATGATTCCATATTTAATTGTTTAGTAGCTATTTTTGTATTGTAACATTTTGGATCATTGCTTTGATTTTGCTTAATTTTGCATAATTTATTTTATTCCGCTGCCATCTCGAGAATGAATATTAAAAAGATATTTTCTGTAATATTTTGTTCAGTTTTTATAAGTTGATGAATCTGTAAATGACTAAAAAAAGTGCAGCAGTGGAGAATATGAATGGTCAAACTCTGGATTCGAATTCTAATCATTTTGGACTCTAACCACTGCACCAACCAGTATTGACTATATAAAAATATATTGTCAATAGAATAGCAGTTTTGTATTATAAGAAATTATTTAATTTTAACCAAAACATTCATAAAAGAAAGCCAGTTGCAATTTCGGTTATTACTTCCAAAAAGTTGTAGTCCAGTTTTAGAGAGGGGGGGAGGGGGGGGGGTTCATAAAGTAAGTTAATTGTTGTAAAGTTTCCACAAATCGTTTTTTTCTAAGTGTTGCCACTTGATTAAATATAAAAAGTTTTCGGTCAAGAAGCGCAACAAGAAGAATTAAAAATGGACGACGAAATTTTGAATTTTGTTGAAATAATGCACAGACCGAATAAAAGAAAACTGGACGAACCGAGGTCTAAGAACTACCTGGAGGGGGAGAAGCATCTCCTACTCGATCTCGTCGAGAAATCTGTCAATGTCATAGAAAACAAACAAACGGACATAGCATCCACGCAGGTACATTTTAAATCGGACTGATTTTCCGAAAATTTCCGAAAAATGCCGAAATGTTGCCAATTTTTTTTTAACTTTTGCTTTTTTGGAATGGTGTCAAATTGTAAGTAGAAGAGGGGGGGGGGTTAAGTTTATCCTTTTTATAGCATATATACGAGAGGGAAATGCAAAGTTTGTATTTATTTTATTTCAGATAAAGGAGAAGGCTTGGCGAGAGTTGGCGTTTGAGTTTCAGAATAAATCATTCGGTCAAGAGCACAGAACAGCGCAGTCGCTTAAACAATGCTACAGAAATATGAAATGTTCTGCAAGGAAGCGCGCAATATGCATAAAGGTGCTTGTATTTAATATCATTGATCAGGCGCACTAGTCATTTAAGAGATATCATTTTTGTTTCATGTACAATGAACTGAGAACCAATAGGTTCAAGTTAAGTTCCCTAGAGCAAAACATTCGCTAACTTACTGCACCCTTTAGTAAAACGCGCATTTGACAGCTACATCCGAGACATCATACACTATAATATACACAACATAATGTTACTGTTTAGAAGTCTTTGAACTAAACTTCTTGTGCTGATGTGACGTTGAAATAAACGTTTTGTGCTGATGTCACGTTGTACAGCAAGGTGGGAGAGAGGCAGGCGTGATGTTTGACGCAATTGAACGACGCATCATTCGTATGATACGAGATCAGTTCAAAGACACGGACAAATACGACATCAGTGACGTGCCGGAGGGAAAGGTGGAGAATGAAGAAGAAAAAGAAGAAGAAGATGAAGAGGACTCCATTAATAGTTCGGTAAGGGAATTCTTATTATCAATTCTTGCTTTGTTTTCTTTATTTTTTCAATACTAACTTTTAACCTGGTTTTAAATTTAAAGGAACATGCATTTGTGTGAATCTATTAAAATTTAATTTTTGGATATACCTCCCTCTGCCCTCCTTATTAATATTTGTAATCGCTATTTATGATCTAAATTATATTATAATTATTATAATAACGCTTTTTATATTACTAAAGTCAAATATTATTCAAATATTTTCAACTTTCAGGACAATCAGTTGATCCTTCAATGCATTGACGACACCAACGTCATCAACGCGTTACAAGACATCGCTACTTCAAAACCAGCGCTTGCTGCACCCTTGAGCTCCAAGTCAACACTCCCCACCCCCCCCATCCCACCCAATGATATTTTTTCTAATCGTAAAGTCCATCAAATTAAATCAAAAAAACTTGATTCAAATCAAACGCATTTCTTTAAAAACGCAAATTTATTCGAAGCTCAAACAACGAGCGAAAACTCTAACACGGGGGGAACGAAGAGTACGGAACAAGAGCAGATATTACACGAGGCAATGATGCTGGAACACGATGTACGAATGAAAGAACTTGAAAGAAGAGAGAAGAGAGAAGATATTTTGTTTAAATTAGACGCTGCTTGTAAAAGTGCTGAGTTAGAGAGAATTAAAATAGCGCTGAGTAATGAAAGACTGACAGAAAATATTAAAAAAATAAAATTAAAACTTTTGCAGAAACAGTACGATGATTTAGAAGGGGAGTAATTTTTATTCGGAAATGGGGGGCAGTACCCCCATTGAATTTTTGTTTTTATGAAAATGTAAATTATTGTTTGATAATTAAAAATGTTTAAGAAAATATAGATTAAATTACTAAATGTTGGCATTTTAGACTTAATTTTAGAAATAATAGATTTTTTGTAAATCAGATAGAGGGGGGGTGTTAGATATTATAATGTTTTCATCTACAGTAATTCTTAAATATTTAAATTCCTTAGCATTTAATTTTAAATAAAATGTATATTTTCAAACTTATTTAATTACTTAAGGGTGCAGCAAGTAAACGTAAGATTTAACGTCTAGATTACCGTTGAAATGATAAAAGATGTAGCTATAGAATTAAGTCTATAAAGGTAATAATACTATAAAGGGTGCAGCAAGTCAGTGACATATATCTATTTATATTCGGACTCTAATCTAGGACTGCTTAGTTTGAGTCCAGTATTAAACCACTGTGACAGAAGTTTTGAATAAATTTATAATTGCACTTTAATGCATCAAATAAACTAGAATTCATATAAATTAGTATAATACATGTCATGAAATAGTTCTGATGTGACGTTAAACTATAAATACAAGCATATATACAGATCTTAAATTTTGGCTGTTTTTATACAACCAATCAATGCATAGACATACACTGTTTATCAAAGAATAAATAACAAAAATACACCAGAATTATTATTAAAATATACTTTAACCCTCATAAACAAGCACCTTGTTAAAGGGTGGAACAAGTGTTCATAATTTCACTATCACCATAATTTCACCCTATCTATCTAATTGCATCATTTTCACACCTTTTCTCTACACCCCCTCCCCCTATGCTTTCTCCTCCCCCTCCCCCCCGCTCTTCCCCCTCCCCCCCTGACAAATCCTCAGAAACAGCGCCATGAAGCAAACGACCACCCCCGCTAGTCCAATAAAATGTATCGGATGCCTATAAACGACACAAGATAGCAGTATTGCAAACGCTTGCCTCACCGTCATGATGACAGTGAACATCACCGGTCCAAACTTATCTATCGTGTAGTAGATGAACAGCTGACCAATGGTTGAGGTCAGAGCTAGGACGCTGATGTGTAGCACAAAGGAAGGGTGGCGGGTCATAAAGGTCAAGGCCTCGGCGAACCCTCCTTGCTCAAAGAGAGAGATTGAGGTCAGAAGGACAGAGAAAAGGTTGGCTCCTGCCATCATCTGGAGGGAGGACATTCGGTAGGTGAGGAACAGCTGGCCTTGCCAGTTGGACGTGAAGGAATCGAAGACAAGGTAGCCTGCCATCAGGGCAATGCCGGAGATGTAGATGAGGTGGGGCGGGGAGGGAGGGGAGGTGGGGAGGAGAGGGGTGGGGGGCTGGGTGAGAGAAAAAAATAGTTATTTTGATGATAGAAAAAAGTTTTGTGACAGAGTTTGTTTAATGTCACATCCGTATAAATAAGTTAAGACTCATTTGTGCTGATGTAACGTTAAACAATTTCATGAAGCGGTGTAATGGGAACAATTAATTTTGCTAGTACATTTAGTTAAAGTCACATCAGCACAATTTATCAAGTGATGTAATAATATAATCTCACAATTATATAGCTTCACTGTATTGGCATATTTCAAAACCGAAACAAATTTTCAAAATCAACTTTATAATTAATTAATTCTAATAAATGTATTTAGATAAAAGAAATACATGTATTTAATACATTCAACGTATCAGCAGTGCTGTTGAGTAAGAACATAAAGAGTCCAACAGAAAGCATTAGAGCTGTCCCATACTCCAAGACTGTATAGGTTTTGCGAGACACAACCCGGCCCATTAACATGACTGGGATAACCTTGGACGCTTTCACCAAAACCTATATGGTACATAAGCATTGACATTTTATATCAGCCTTTGCTTAACATCACATCAGCACAAAGAGGTTATCTAGCATCAAATTTAGATATTTACATAGATTATTACTTGCTGCACCTTCTAGCATTGAACATCTAACTTGCTGCACCCTTTGGTAGTTCAGTAATATATATATACCGTCATCTCTCAACTATTAAACGAACGTTAAACTTTAATAACGAATCAATCGATACCTGAATAGGAAAGCTGACGTACTTCAACGCTTCATATTGAAACCAACTGCTCATGACGTTAGAGAAAGCGTTATAGGCGTACTTATATATAGGCGCGTTATGCTTTGGCTGATCAAACGCTAACAATAACGCGCCCGATATAAATATCGCTAAAATACGATTCATAAACTCAAGAAACTGAGAGTTCCCAAAATGTTCCCCTTGTTGCATATCCGTAACTTGGGAATCGTTCCCTTGTTGGGGAACTATGTGATATTCTATCGCCATTATACGTTCTTGCAACAAACCCCAGATTAGATACGAAACAAGTAGACCTATGGAACAGAAGGTTAGGGTTAGGAATCTCTGTAGGGGGGTGAGGGCAGAGGGAGGGGTGGGGGGATTGGGGGATTTGAGGGGGGAGGAGTCAGAGGAGGAGCCTTGTACGCAGGAACGGATGATTCGCTGGAGAAATCCATCACCTGGTCAATGAAAGAGAAACTGATGTCGTTAAAGAACAATAGTATAACTAATATACTACCTAAACTAATTAATTAATTAATAATGCAAAATTAATAATTATGCATTAATATAATGTACCATTGTTGTTGATTTTTGATATCTAGTCAATCGAAAGTTTTCTTAAATTTAGCTCTTTATATTTTCTCTTATATTTACAGAAATAGACCACATTTGCAGTTTTTCTTTTAAATTATTCTTATTATTATTTTAAATTATTATTAATTATTCTATATTAATTATAATTAACTTTTTAGATGAGGGGGAGGGTGGTGGGAGGGGGGTGTACTAAATAGTATTACCGTTATTTTCTAAAAGTTTCAGTAACTAGTAATATACAGATCCTGGACTGACCTGCAATTTGCAGATATCCAGTATTCTGAACGCATTGTATTAATAAATAACCCGGAACAAGTATAGAAGCATAACCGCAAAGGTTTAGGGTTAGCTGCAAGACCCAAGGTCTGCTTCCTAGAGGTTGTCCTTCAGTAGGACTGTAATCCTGATGGTAGAAGGAATAGAGAAGGGAAGGAAGAACGAGTAAGAAGAAGATAAAGAGAATGAAGCCAAGAGCTCTGAAATGACAAAATAAGTTATTAGATAATAATTAGTACAATGGAGAGTTCTGCAGATACCACAGGAAGTGAATTTAGTGGACTTAAGAGCATAGCGTTCACTCATCACTTGGTATAATTGATTTAAGCAAACAAAGTTTACAACATTAACATCATTTAGTACTTGTAGTCCTTGAATACTGCTGCTATAAAGTTTAATTATTGTCCGCAGCGCTAATTCAATGCATTTGTGCTGATGTGACGTTAAGTACAAACGAAAGAAATCAAAACATCTCGAAATCAACAGTTTGCAATATAAAAGTTTGTCGCAGTAAACCAATAGTTGAATTATAATAAAGATGAATTACCCCTTTGTAGATTTGATGATAAGCCGCGCACTGACGCTGACAAAACGCATCGCATTCGAGGAGTCTCTAACTTCAGCTTTTCATTTATTTTACGTATTTATTGTATGACATAATTTTATATAGAAACTGTACCTAATGCAAGAATTAGTTAAATTAAAATATAGATAATAAAATTATGCACAATGAGCATAAAATGAACATATTTCAAGCTTAACCATTCCTTTCATCAACCCTAACCCTAATAGATATATACAAATCAATGAGGTACTCAACCGAAAACACCCCAAACAGCTGTTAGACGATGTAGATCAATAAAAGCCAAGATTAAATTTATTAATTCATTAAATATATAAATTGATTACTACATTCATTTATTAAATTTTTAGGTAATTTTAGTTTTTATGTGCATTTTTCACAGTTTTTATGGAATTCTATTAAATTTAATATTTTATTTATTTACAAATAAAATAAGAATAAGTTCTTGAATAAAGAACAAGAACAATCAATGGGGGGGGGGGGGGTAAAGCTTACCTTCACAGTTTTAGCGAATAAGTGATTCTTTGAGAAGTGATCAGTGATTAAACACTGATTGTTAACAAGACAATTACGGCTCTAAGTTAATAAGTAAAACAAATAGTTAAGCCGGCCAATGATGGAAACTGGAGCAAATCGTTTTGCACAGACATAAAGCAAATAAATTGTACAAGAGATCAGTGGTCATTGATTTCTAATTTAACTCAGTAAGGGGCCGTCCATAAAGTACGTCACGCTATTTTTGACAATTTTTACCCCCCCCCCCCCCCTGTCACAATCTGTCA
>JAQIXG010002406.1:0-17815 GCA_034700105.1 Oconnorella tubifera | reverse complement strand
GAGTGAGAGAGAGAGAGAAAGAAAGAAAGACGGAAAGAAAGAAAGAAAGTAAGAGCGAGATAGATGATAGATAGATAGATAGATAGATAGTGAGAGAGAAGAGGGTGGTTGTAAGAGAGAGATAGAGATAAAGATAAAGAGAAAGATAAAGAGAGAAAGAGAGAACTAAAGAGGGAGTCAGGGATTAGAATAATTTGACAGTTCAGCGATTCACTTAGTTATTCAGAGCACGCAGTAAGCGAGGTCGTTATGGACACTGCAAGTCAAGCGAACACAATCATTTAATCTTCTCCTTAGTTAACCGTCCAACCAATTCTTGATTAGATGTTTCTCCACTCATTGTATATCCCTCTACATCCGTCGTCATTTTTTCATTTGAATTCTGGTGCAACACTGTATCCTTCATGTACCAAATAGACAGCATATGTAGGTCTGAACCTTGGCTTAAAGTATAGCTTGTAAAGTATGGTTTGTGTAGTATACAATGTATAGTCTGAGATTTATATCGCCATTCTCTAATTGAATTTGAGCAGTTATTAAATGTGGCACATCTAAAAGTAGCTGTTCAAAAGATTCAAATTATTATTCGATTTAGTATTATTTTCTTCTAGGCATATTCATTTTGCATTTGATTCCTAATTATTTATACTGCATCATATATTATGTCAGACTAAAATTTAAGGTCAAGTCATAGTCATTGAAGTAGGTCACATTAGAAGATCGTCTCATGGATGTGGGTCACACTAAATTCAACACCAAATGCTAAATTAGGTCACCTATTAACTCAAGACCAACTGATAATACAGTTCATTTTAAATATCAAGGTCAGGTCGTAAAAGTAGGTCAAACTAAAACTTAAAAAGTAATACACTAAAAGTAATATATAAAAGTAATTACTCTCAACATTTTATTACATCAAAATTTCTCTTTTTCCTCTCTAGAAATGATGACCTGATTGTGCCAGTTTTATTTTTTAATTTGAAAATGTTTTAGAAAAAAATCTAAAGCTACTAGATTCACTTTTTTAAAATTCTGTAAAAAATAAAGTAATCGAAATACAATTCGTCCGGAAATCATCGTTTTCATGCCCTCGACTCCTCATTAAGGAAGTAGGGGGGGGGGTAGGGAGGGAGCAAATGAAGGAGGGAAGGAGGAGGAGGGAGGAGGAAGGGAGGGAAGAGTAAGGAAGGGAGGGATGCGGGGGTGAGGAAGTAGCGACGTTTCCGTGCGTAGACTGACGAGTGGAGGAATAAAAGCATTGGCTTATGTAATTTAGTAAAAGCCAAGCAGCCGTATTGTGTGCTTGGATTAACAAGCAGAAAATTGAATACAGTAATCATTTCGCTTGTTTATGCTTCGCGGATCTGTATTCTGAGTGGATGTGTGCGAGTATGCGCGCAAGTACGCTTGTGTATGCTTCTAGTGGCAGATTTAGAGAGGGGTTGGAAAAATTAGTAAAAAAATGTATTTATAATTTTGTACATAATATTAATGGTATAAGGAGTTTATTTAGTAAAGTAAACATGCATTGGAAAAGTCAGTGTAAATAGGCATAATTTAGTCTTTGTATTGTTTATTTATTTGTATTTATATGTTTGTTTATATGTATTGTTTTTTATTGATTGTTTATCTGTAATGTTTATTTTTAATGACAACGCATTACAATGATAATCGATGAATATCTTTGAGGTAAGTTGTATCACATAATTACAAAATATTATTTCGAGAAGTAAATAGGTAAATAAATAAATTAGATAAATCAGTTAGTTAAATAGGTAATAAATTATTATAAAAAGACACTGATTTCAAACAATCAAAATGAAATATAGAAAGACAATTTTCTTTATTATTTAAATATGATCAAAAATATATCCGCAGACACATCTGTTTATTTTCCGGGCTGTCGAAATGTTTCAGTTTTGTGAAAAATATCTGTAAATTATTGCTCCTACAGATCTCTCGTTACCATTATTTTGTTTTATTTCTTTCTCCTTTTTTCTTATTTATTTCTACAATTTAGTCTAAAACTATTCACAATTTTTTTCTACAGTATAGTATAAAAATATTCGTATTTACAAAAGTCATTCGAAGGGAAAAGTTGAATAGTTGCCACGGTATTATAGCGTAATAATTACGATCAGTATCACTACAATCAGTCATGTATTTTGAGTTTATGAAACGATTCAGTCAACTAGAGAATACATTTCGCATTCAGTACAGGCGTGAATGCACAGCGACGCAGTTATCGCTAACGACTCTAGACGTAACTCAACGAGGCGTGAATATTGATAAGCCACGCCTACTGGTAAGCATCAAGCACCGCCTACATATTGCTAGGAGATCACGCGTATTTGTAGGCCTTTGTGTACACTGTACATGAAGAGAATTATGAAAATGATGCTGATCAGCTTAATCATTAATGATGATGCTTTTTGATTAGGTAACTGATAAATTAAAAAAATCATTGTAATCGTACTCTGACAAAAAATGCAATAGATTCAAAAGACTGTAATTTCAACGCGTTACATTTTGTGCATTAATGCTACAGTTTTGAACCTGGTTTTACGCTTTCGCTATTTTAGAAACTGCTAGGTTAATTGTTGGGGTTAGTGTTAGGGTTAGATCTAGGATTAGGGCCACAAACATGGGCAAGGCTGTTTTGAAATTAGATTCAAAGGACAAGTAGTATTTTGCAGATGGATAGCGTTTTGAATCTTATACACCAGTTATCAGGTAATATTAGTATTACCCGATGAAACTATAAACAAACAGTTTGTTTTATAATTTTAATTTTATCAATTTTTTTAAACTTAACCCTAACTCTAACTTCAACCATAACCATATAAATTAATAGTTGAGACTGATTTAGAAGATCCGTCATTCATTTTAATTTTATTATGCATTTTTTCAAGGATAATTGAAAGACATTATAATGGCCAGCATGGCTGGTGTAAACTGAGAATAAAAATAGAATTAAAAGTAAAAAACCATTTGTAGCAAGGCCTCGTTTCTAACCGGTTAATTTTATCCCCACTAAATTATATCAATTTGTACAATTTATAACTAAAGTATACTAAATGTTAAAAGATTTAATTGCGGCTGAAGCGTTAAATGATTGATTGTAGTAGGATTTACGATGAGTTCTGATTTTAGTTACATATTGAGATATTTACGGGTTAAATGTATCAATTTTACATAAAGGCAGGTACTTGTTAAAAAACGATGCCTGGCCACAAGCCCTTTGACAGAAGTAGCGTGACTTGAAGTCGTAACTAGTCTTTGCTCAGTTCTTCGCTGCGTATGATTTAAACCGAGAAGACTGTCTTGAGCGGTGATAGGGGATATTAGAAAAACGTCAAAAGTTTATCAAATATAAAACATCGAAGATCAGCGAATTCATTTTGATTACGTTGGTATGTTGACATATCGTTAGGAAAAATTATACTTAGGACAAATCGTGACTAAATGTCTTGACGAAACTGACTACATGTCTTGACAAAACTGACTGTATGTCTTGACATATTGCCAAGACATGTAGTCAGAAGAAATCGTCAGATAATCTCATCAAGACATATTATCTTCAAGATATATATTATCATGACATACTGAATATCGTCAAAAACTTATCGAATAGAGTATCACAATTATAAATAGATGTTTTAAGGTGATAATCTTTCATTTAAAGGGATTTTTCAGTTTGCATTGAATTTTCGTATGCTATACGTTTGCTATACGTTACGTTTGCTATCATTTATATAATGCATTGATTTTATAAATAAATATTTCTGTCTATAAAACTACAAGACAATTAAAATTATAATCTTATACTGCGCTTATTTACTACGCTTTTACTTCTTGGATGTCCTATAGGCATATATTGCATAAAAAATGTACATTTCTCTCCAAATCCTGGAGTTTCATAAGATGTCATGATACTTTTAATAATGGAGACAGATCAAGAAAATAGTGCAATAAAGAAAATAAAAGTTGTGAGAATAATATCAGGATCAACACGCACACGAACTTGATGTATGTTTGCGTGATCGTTTGTTTGTCATCTTCTTTGCCACCGTGATATACCGCGTCGATTTTTGACGTTTTTATCAAATCGAGCTGGAGTAGAGAGGCGTGTGTGTGCGTGTGTATTTTTGTGAGTGAGTGAGTGAGTGAGTGAGTAGCGAGCGAGCGAGAGAGCGAGTGAAGAGAGAGAGAGAGAGAGAGAGGGGAGAAAGAGAGAGAGAGAGAGAGAGAGAGAGAGAGAGAGAGAGAGAGGGAGAGAGAGAGATCATGTGTATAGTTAGTGAACGCTGTGAACGTGCTTGTTTGACGAAATATTCGCGTTATCGAACCAAAGAGAGAGTAATCGATGAGCGAGAAAATATGATGAGAAGGAAGGAAGACCAGATGAGAAATGAGAGACAAAAATGTGCTCGAAGTATTAAGAGTACTGAAGAAACTGAGGGAGAGAGACAGAGCGAAAGGGAGATAGAGAGAGCTAGACGGAGAAACAGAGACCGAGATCTATAGACACAGTCACAAGGACAGAGACAGTGCGACAGAGACAAAGAGACAGAGTCTCAGAGAGTGGAACAGGTTCCTTTTAGATGGAAATTGTGCTCTCTCTCTCTCTCTCTCTCTCGCTCTCTGTCTCTGTCTCTCTCTCTCTCTCTCTTTCTCTCTCTCTCTCTCTCTATCTATCTCACACACACACACACACACACACACACACGCGCGCGCACGCGCGTTACAATTTTCTCTCTCGTTCATCTCAGAGAGTTCCACTGAAAGCATGTTGTAATTGATATACTTTTTAAAATTAAGATAATCATCATCCTACTGGACTTACAGAAGTTTATTTTATATTTTGGGACAAGCATCATTGAGTAAGTACTCTAATGTAGAACTGTAATGTAGTACTTTATCATAAAATATTGAAACATTTTATAACTTTATTCACACTGTGCATGCAATAGTTAATGAATCAGTTTATCATGATCCACTTTAAAAGAATTCAAAGCTAAAAGATCTATATTTGTTGTTTCAAATGTTAAAGTTCATATTTGGTTAAAATTTTAGAAATATTTGTTAAGAGAAAACAATCTAGATAGTATTTTTTCATTGAATTCATAAAAACGCAGTTTTAGAAATAGAACTGATATTCGTCTTAATTCAAACGAACAGACTAATGCAAAATTCAATATATATTTTTTTTCAGTACTCGTTTGCTTTTCTTGATGGTAATTGCTCCACTGAAATATAAGAAATCACAAAGTATGCGTAGAGGCTTTTGACACAGAAAATAGGTATACAAACCGAATCATGCTATAGATAACCCTTCCCGTGAAAGATGTAAAAAATTTGAGATAAATCACGTCAGAAGATCTATGAAAATGAATGAAAAATTATCATGTGTAATTTGGTTTTTTAAGTCATTGTATGCACTTATGTATTTTTTTGTCATACATAGTGATTACTATATACTTGAGCAAGAGATTTAATTTAATTTTGTCGTTGATTTATTTGATTTTGATTTTGTTTTTCTGTTTACTATGATTGTCTACCATTTGTTTGATGAATTAAAACCAATGAATTTAGAAAGAAAATAATGTAGCAAACTGACAAACAACTTGCAAATTTAAAAATAAGTATCTAATTGTTTACTATCTAATAAACCGTTTAAATTTGATACATTTATTAATAAATCTACTTATATATGTTAGTTTATTAATGCATAGAAAATCCTGTATAAATCTGTTGGTATATTCCTTTATATCTTATTTTGGAAATCATTTAATAAAACTATAAATCTGTTGGTATATTCGTTCAAATCTTATTTCTTAAATCATTTAAAAAAGCTGCTTAGAAATTCCTATAAAAAAATCGTTTATAAACCAAATAATTTTTTTATCCGAATGCTAATTTTACACAGTTTTCCGCAAACAATTGCTTATCTTTCGTATCGACTTATTCGCGCGAGATCACATTAGAACGAAATGTCATTCCTTCCTAATCGATATCTTCAGTCACTTCTGGCGGCCATCTTCTATAATGGCGGATAGTGGTCGCGTTCGTTGGTCGATCAGGGAACAACGACGCGACGACAATTACGTTTAGTCAAATAATCGCAGTCGATTATTATGCTTTGCGCTGTTTTCTTGAAACAACGACGATAATTCGGTCGATGGAATATTATCGACCGAATTACTTCGTTGTATGCGGATGAATACATTTTTTCACAAAAGGGAAGACTAAATGAAGAATGAAATGAAAATGACAGGCAGAGGAATCTGTTTTGTTTTTGCGATAATAAAATCTGTGGTAAATGATGATTCAGTGAATGTAAAAATTACAGCAAAGCTTGACAGCTTTTGAATAGCGGGGTAGTGTTAATTTACAAATTGGAATATTTCATCTGCAGAAACTTATCGGATGAAAAGTACGCATTAAGCGGTTAAAATATTAGAATATTTTACACAAATATTTTTTAATTAAAATATTTGAGTGATTGCAAAAGTATATAAGTGTTAATATCGCATTATATAACTCTTAAATACTATTTACGAGGTATCGCAATATATTACTATCATTGTATTTTGAAGTAGGCCTACATTATACGAATAACAAACCATTGTAGTGTCAATATGGTTTGTTTATAACGTTTTAACAAGTTTTTCATAATTAACGTGATATGTTAATTACTGTCGCATAATAAAGATTTAAGAGATATATTTTATAATTTATTCTAAGTATATTGTAGTCTATATTGTATCTTGTAAATACTATTACGATAATTCGCCAAATGTTAATTATTGTAAAGAGCCTGAATATGTATAAAGTTACACAGCTGGTGGGTGGGGGCGGGGCTTGTTAAAAAATTGTTTATCAATAACAGACTCTGATAAAATTTCCTCACATATTTTAAAATAATTGGTAAATTTTACCAAAAACTAAACGCAACTTTTTGCAACAGAAACAATTTAAAGAAAATGCTACAGCAGTATACATGTATGCACGCATACATGTATTATACATGTATGCATGCATACATGTATTATACATGTATGCATGCATACATGTATTATATATGTGTGAATGGGTGTTTAGGGCGTATACGGTTTAATATGATTTAATTAAAAAATGCAACATTGTGAATCATGCAAAGAGTTTAATCTACTCCAGGAAAAAGCGAATGAAATATCAATAATGGAACATCACAGACTACTTCACGAACAGATCTGACTGAACTCAAACAACCAAACATATCGCAAGCGCTTATAGCCAGGTGTTATATGTAACAAGCTCCGACAAAAAACTAAAGTTGATCTCTTTAACTTAATAATTAGTAATTATATCTGAGTAGATAACTGTAATCTTGGTTTTACCCTAGCCTTAATTACAACTTTAATCAAAAGTTTAGCTAAACTACTTGTAGTATATGATATTGATCATGATTGTCAAATGCTATTTAAATGAATGGGCGGAGCTTGCTAGCTAGTGAAACCTCGTTGCAGACTATTTCAGCATTCTATGCTGAAAGTGGATCGAGCATAATTTATTTTCGTAGGAAATTTGGAATAGATGGAGCAGGTGAAAGAGATATAATATTCATCACGAACAAAAGATTAAAAAATATTGTTTGATTTGACTAATAATTAATTTGTGAAAATTATAGCTGTTTGTAATGCAAAAAAGGTGTGGCAGATAAGCCTAGGAAATAAAATATTATTAGTTGTATTCGGATGCAAATGTAGAATAGATTGGAAACAAAAAGGCGTAATCTCATTATAATGTGTATGCAGAATTTTTGGAAAAATTTACTAAATTTGTAGATAATTTCTTATAATATGATCAAAAACAATGCAGTAGTAATGTATTTAAATGTAAGTATATAGCACATTCTGTTGTTCTATTCTATAATTCATGATTTGCAGCAATTAAGTCTATAAATATTATAGAAAGAGTATTTGAAATACTGAATTGAGAGACGATTTTAAACCTTTCTTGTGATATATTATATAGCCTATATATTTAGCAATTAGTATTAGATATTATATATAATTACAATATCATATCTGGCACAACACATTTATGAAATTTAACATTTTAAAATAAATCGCATTCGTCATAAATTCCCCGGGTGGAAAAGTGCTATTATAACAAGCATGGTTAACTCCTATTACAGTTATAATAGCGATTAACCCTCTGACTGCACCTTTAAAAGGGAGGGGTCGGAATGACTCCCTTGGGTGTGGGGGATATAATTGTTGGAAAAGTATGGGTCGTTAGTGGAGACGACTCGGAAGTAATTTGCTAATTGCGTGCAGCGACTGCCGCCTGGTGGCTGCTATTAACGCAAAGTGGATGAAACATGCGTCAAACATGCACTTAAATCATCGCGCGAACACGAGAGTCCTTCCTAATAAGATCTATGATTATACGAGAGGATAATTCTAGTACGTCTAATTTAAAATAAGAGTGCATCTATTTTTTTAAAGACACAGTAACTATATGTATATACTTTTTTTTGTTATATTTAGTTTTAAGATTTATATCCCATTATTAACACACCACGTGTGTGAATTAAAGTTACATATTATGTTGAACCAAATATGCGCAATTCTGAAGTTGTAAAAACGATTCACTAGCGGAATTATATTGTGTTTTGTATAATGTTTTTTAAGTTAGTGTATTGTAAGAGAATAATTCTTGTGGCTGTATAATGTTGCATTGCTATGACTAATATTTAAATATACAGTATACTGTACAGTATCTTTTATTCATCAATGACTGAATATTCTAGTAATAAATAGACTATAATGTTAAATAAATTATACCATACGAAAAATGAAATGAACATTTAAAATCTAGTAGACATATAGTAGACACATTGTATTACAGAATTTGCAAGTAATGTCATTATTATCAAAAATTAACTTTTGTTATGCTGTTTCCAACACCCATCTTTATTTAGCAGCTAAATTAAGCTAAATAATCCTAAAAATTCTTTATAATAAAAACCAGAACTATTTACATAAAGATGACATCAGAAAGAAATGTATAAAGCATGCAGGTGCAGTACCATAACAGATTCACGATGACCACTAAGTCACCCAAGAGATCTCTTTCCTTTCATCCTCTAAGTGCTCGCAAAACATTGGACTAATAAGGATTACACCGGCCCGGTCATTAATTTTTTACGATCTGCTTTAAGACGAAAAATGCTGCTTTGTTTTGTGTTTACTGAGTGTGTCTTTGTTCTGTTTTGCTGAGGAGTAAAATTTTCAAGATATTATTAAAGATGAGAGATTTTAGCAAATAAAGACAGAAAACTGTTCTGAGTTTTCGTGTTATGCTTTTGTTATGGTTAGTTTAGGGAAGGAAGGGCGGGTATAAGATCTACAGACAAGAGATTTAACTATTTGGCTTTAAACTGTTGTGTCTGGATGAACCGAATGACATTTATATGAAAATAGTATAGGCTTACTTTAGTAGATTGTGATTAGATTTTGCTTGAAATTATTTAAATCATTGAAATTAGTACAAAATAAGGAACGAGTTAGTGAATGAGTGGGTTCATGAGTGAATATATGAATATAGTTAAAGATTTTGGACAGTGTAAGTGGATCAACCACTCACATTTTAAAAATGCATATAATGTATAATGATTAAAAGTTGTAAAATATGTATATCTGTTTTATGCTTGTTTCTATGTAGTTTTTGATAATCCTACTCATTTTCTCTCAAAATAATACTAAGCCCTCTTTACATCATCTCATTTTTTGACTAAAATATGACTCAAAAGAAGTAATTAGATCATATTACAATATTTATCACGTAATTGAATTGTAGTTTTAATTACGAACTGCGTATATGTTAGTTAAATTGTTGATTGCAGTACTTTAGAAGAATAGAATCAAGAAGTTTTACAAGAGCTGTGGTGGTCAATGATACGGCAACAGAAATCTATGCAAGAATATATTCACTGCATCAGAGACTGCACTTTACAATGTTATACTATAAATATAGACCTACTATGAATTACATAATAAATATTGTGAAGGCGCTTCTTATTCTTATCTCTTCAGTTAGCTGTCAAACAGGTATAACAAACTCTTTAACATTCGTTATTAATTTAAGATATTAGTTTAGTTTCCATAAAGGTATTTTATTTATATAAGTTGAAATATTATACATAACATTATACTGACAAAGTTTTATATTCATTTCTTTTGGGGAGCTTAATAGAACATAATTATGATAGGCCGGTTGGACTAAACATTATAGATCTATAGAAAGTTTTTGTTTAGTTTTAATACGGTTAGATATTGGATTATTACAGGCTTAAAAAAACTACTGTTAATTTTATGTTTTTTGTTAAATCTAAGGTATTTAGACAATCTAATACTACCCATGATAGTAGTTGTAATTTTCAACTTTCTAGACGTTGAAATCCGAGAATACTGCGAAAATGAGTCATTCGACGCTACTTGTAAGCGCGGTGACGTCATCATCATGGCGGCCGCCGTATTCGGGCGCATGCGCATGGGCCGTTGCATTACCAACCCTGACCATCTAGACTGTTCAGATGACGTCATAGATCACGTGGCTAGCTGGTGTTCTGGCAGAGAGACTTGCAGTTTTGTGGTGACCAAGTTAGTCCACGCTGTGGGACAGAAACTGGAATGTTCTAAAAACTATCGAGCTTTTCTAGAGGCAGGGTATTCCTGTGTACCAGGTTAGATTTGCACTGAATTTATTGAATTTATTCATATTCAAAATTAAATATTAATAAATTTTAAATTAACAATATGTTATAAAATAATGTTTAACGATGAAAGTAAATCGCTTTATTGGTATTGTGCCATAATTCTGGTGATATTATAATACAATTTAGCGATTATATTTTTGCTTGGTATCAGATATATGAATAGGTTAATGTTTTTGTATCAAGAAAATAATTAAAAGCGGTTTAAATTTTAAGAATATAAAATTTAATGAAAAAATTATTCCCCTTAGAATGTGCACATATACATAATTTGTTTGAATTTGATATTGGACTGAATTGCCATTCGAATGCCATTAGGAAAATTTAAAGGTTATCAACTTTCTCCGGAAATAAATATTGACATACGAGTCTATTTTAAAACATTGTAATGTTAATTTAATTCATAATTTATTACAACCTACAGTAATATCTTAAACATTTTATAAAAAATGTTTTTTTACCACAGTACTTAGAGGCGCCAGTGACACGTGCTCTCAAGCCCCGCCTACTGTGCCTATCACAGGCGTAGGCTACATATCGAGTCACGTGACGTACGCTACGGGCTGTGGTTCCATTGAGCATCCCTGGGTTTTAAAAGCTGGGCGTGGCCAAAGGATAAATATTACTCTGCTTGACTTCTCCGCCAGGAATCAACAGAACAATAGATTTTCTGGTAGCTTAGTCGGTTCTAGGACGATTCATCAAAGGATGATTCGTCAACGGACTGTTCATCAAAAACTATTCTTATAACGGACAATTCGTATAACGCCCAAAAATAACTCTAACCCTAACTTTCACCCTAATCCTAGTCATAACCCTAAACCTAACCCTAACGAATATCTTTGACGAACAGTCCATTGACGAATCGTCCTTTGACAAAACGTCCGCATACCAGATCAGTCACCCTATGCTTGTTTCTGTAATTACAATTGCATATTAAAATTAATTACAATTACATACTATCATTAATATTAATTAATTACAAGCTGTCAATTTAAGCACAGTACTAAAGGGTGCAGCAAGTTTTTGAAATAGCAAGATATCTGGGATTTGAACCTGGGTCTATCGCGTTCGAATCCAGTGCTCTAACTACTTCTCTACCGAGCCTTAGTATAAGTATATAACGTGTATGATGATAAACCTAGAGTTTTTTCTTGAATAATAAATTAAAACTATTTTCCTGGATTTTCATATTATTTTATTAGTTATCATTATTTTTATTTTCAAATTAGTTAAATATTATAAGTCTTATTTCTGTAATTTAATGTATCATTTTTATGTTTATATTAATATCTTTCTACTAAAAGGTAATCAGGCATTATGGTCGCAGAATTTAGACGACCCGCATACTTGTATAGTGTACGCTATCATAAAAGAATTGGGTGGAGGTCAAACCCGCACTGTGTGCGGAGGAGGCAGCGTCATCCATCGTGAAAAGGACGTCTATTTCAGTCTTAATAATTCTGTCGAGATCAGAATTGTTGGCAAAAAATTGAGCGAAGATATGAGGCATAGTTTTCTACTCAAATATCAGGGTATACCATCTTATTCATCATCGTATTCAATTTATCCTTAAGATTATGAAACTATGATACTATTGGCTATCATATAGCAAATTTACCCAAAGTTGTAAAAAAAACATTTTAAAATTGTAGACAATTTAGAAGTCCTAATGCTGAAATGAATTTAAGTAAAAGCTCAGCTCACCAGTAAGACATCAATAAAAAATGTACATGATATTAATATTAATATTATATTAATATTAATATACAATGTACATGATATTAATATTAATAATGATAACTTAATAAGGCAGTTGTATTTCACTTTTTATAGTGTAATTGTGATTTGCGAGTGTAAATCTACAAAAAAGTGATTTATCTTAATTTCTAACGCTGGGATTCATAAATATTATTAAATATCCTAATTCAGAACGTATTGATATTGGCATGTATAACACGATTACCTTAGTAAACTTTCTTTTATTAAGATTTAATTTAAAACTTAGAATATGCTATTTTTAGCCACTGGTTGCGAAGATCCACCAATACCAGCTGGCGCCTGGCTGCGAAGAGATGATAGAGAAGCGCTGATTGGTTGCTCACTTTCGTCCAATCAGTGGATGCGTTACTGCGTGGATGGAAAATGGTCCAAGTTAGATACAGAGCTAATTTGTAAAACGGGTATGAAAATTATTTTTATTTATTTAAAAGAGATTTATTAAAGAACTTGATTGTAAATTTTGAATCTGACAGAAAATATCATTTTCTATTCCTTCAATTTTAATAAATTTCCTCAGTGGCTCATCAAGAAAAGATTTGGTGTTATTAAAATTATATTTTATAATAAATTTTATTTTCAAATAAACATCTGAATAAGTTTGTTGACTTTTTGTTATTTGCTTCATTCATTCGTGATAAATTGTAATTAATTGGATTGAATAAGACTGACTGGAAAAGGTTGCAACTTTTAACTTAATAGTATCTTCACTACTAATATTATTTACCAAGACATTTTATAAGAGATTCTCATTATGGTTCTCTCTATCTTCATCTATTATGTAGATTTTCCGATTTCTTAAGTACTGACTTGTTTTTAATTGAAGCAATAGAACTGCTATCTCAATAGTTAATCTATAACTTTCAAATGTAAATAGTATAAACAAATTACTTAAAGTTTGTCTGTTCTATGTTATATATGGATTGCATTATATTAAAGGTCATTTCTTTCTCTGCCATTATTAAATTCTGTAATAATTAATTTAGTTTTTGTTGTATTTCAGCCGAAGCAGCGTCGATACTTCTGAATACAGAAGATCTCCCAACTATTTTTAAAGGTGATTTGTCATATGACAAGTTTTTTAATGTACATTATGTTAATTTTTGTCTCTTTTAGGTCTTTATTATTAATTAATGCATCTATTAACTTTTAAAAAGTTTACTTTTTAAGTTTTCTTTTAAAATATATCCAAATGTAACATATTTTATTTAATATTTGAATTTATCATGCTAGTACTGATATAACAGCATTACTGTTGTTTTTTCTATTCTTCTTGTTACACTGTATATATACATTAATGTTTTTTTTATATTTCAATAATATCTAATACTTTACTCCCAAGTTGTTTATGAATTATTATTATGAATGAGTTACCCGATGGAAATAAAAAAATCGTAAATATAATTTAGTTAAATGTTTTACTACAGGGCTTTCTATAATAGTAGTAGTGGCTGTATCCATCTCAGTTGGTGTGACAGTTTTGCTGGCTGGTCTTATTTATCTCAAAAGGTAAACTATGGAACTAACTATTCAGTTGGTAAAAAAATTCATCACAAAAAAATTGATCTAGAGATTTCTAGTTGAACATAGATTTTTAATATAATGTTTGTTCTATGATTCATTTTATAGTTACAACCTGTTTGATTAACTTAAATAAAAATACAATAAATGTAAAAATTATTAGAGAATACATTCTATGAAATTAAAATCATTTTCTGTAACTTAGCAGTAATTTTAATGACATTATTTCAAAATAGCTTTATTATTTATAGAAATAATTGAATATACATTGACAGAACAAACTGCAATACAGAATTAACTGTAAGAAATGTATTATCCAAATACAATAATCAATTCATTATAAATGAATGAATTGATTATTAGAATGCACTGTTTAAGATATCTCAAATCAAATGTTTTAAATCATTTTAAAAGTATTTTATGCTCAGGCATCGACGACGCAACGCCCAGATACAACAGCAGCGCCAACACACGCAAGCGACTAACCTCAACACTAAATCACCCCCTCCATACCACTCGGCAGACGGCGTAAACGTTCACACAAAGGAATGCCAAGAACTTATGTACACTGACAATGATTATCATCTCTCCAACTTTCATCAGCAACAAAACAGATTTTCGATGTACCCCCAGGCTACTGTGGATGGCGCCCTTCAGTATGAGGTGCACGACCGACCACCTCGGTATCCCATTTCAGAACATCTCTACGAAAGTCCAAATTTTAACCGGAAAGAGTTTCCACCTCGAGTGACGTCGACTGGGTCTGGGATGTCATCAAATGTTGGGGATTTTTACGATGGAATGCATCCTCAAAACATTGGACCAGTTGCGTGATTTACTTGGATTTTAATATTGGAATAATGTTTGGATATTCTTCATTGGGCTCGCAGATCTTATTTTATATTAGAAAACATAATATATTATTTCGATAATGTATTTAATATAAAATATTTACATTATTGAGCTTAAAAATTTGACTACATATTTTTAATAAAAAGCCGTGTGATAAATTCGTGAAAATTGATAATGCTGTGAATTTCACTCAAATAAAAATCACCTTCATTGCACTGCAGTGAAAATCTTTTCCATTTTACACTAACTAAGTGCTGAAATGCATTTAATTTCAAGTAGTTAAATTCCTTACGACTGTGATTGCTTTGTTTATTTTCATGTAGGGTCTGTGAGAAACCAACGCTCAGTAATAACTGGAAGTTATTTGTTTCTACTTTTATTTATGAAGATTTATGTTTAGAGTTAATAAACTGTGTTATAGATTACCACATAAATGATAGATGGCTTAATCTGAATACACTTCAAAACATTTATTATAAACAATACAACGTCTTTATGATTTAAATTGTAGTAAATATTACAGCGCAACCAAGCTGAATTAGTTCAAATATACCTGCAATTTATTAATGGTCGATGATTTAAAACTGAACGCAAAATATTATCTCATGATATAAAACTGAGTAAATTCAAACAAAAAATAATAATCTAGACAGGATATATATTTTATTCATTACTAATTTATTTTATTATCATTTCCAATCAAAATATAATGATAAAATAATAGGCATATAAAAAGATTAATTCGTCAAATTATATGTAATGATTCTTATAAACATATATTATGAGTTGGTAAATATACCAACATAATTATTATGCGCACGTTATTTTTAAACACATTATCGATAACAGTCACAACATTAACTTTTTAAATTGTAATCAGTATCAAAATTAACTCTTTTACACTGTTGACATTATTAGCTGTTTTACAATCAACTAATCTGTTTACACGATTACGAATTCTCATTTAATGTCTCATTTGCTGCAGAAGCCTGGGATCGATCATCATAGAGAAGCGCTTAGAGAACCTCTTGGATGACTTGCGAGTGTTACTCCCAGCTTGCATCATCTGACCGATATTAGTGTCCGCCAGATGGAAACTGTCCCCCGTGTAGAGGGACTGATGGGAGCCTACAACCGCCACTGATGATCTCGATCCCCCGGCTGATGTGGACATGCGCGAGAGCATGATGCTACGTCTTTGGATAAATTCTTGCTCCATTTGAATGTCCTTACTGGTCTCTCTCTCCATCATCTTGCGCGCTTCATCTGAAGGATAATTGCACATGCATTTGAGATGGAGTCAGTTAGTTATTTATAATATAGTGTGTTGGATCGGTGTACAACTGGATATAAAAAGAGATGTTTTAGAGACACAAGTCTCAAAATGAGGTCTTTAATAGATAGTCTTTAATTACATTAAACTTATTGTGAAGTTGATTATACATTCATACAGCTATTTTCATATTTCTAAAATAAAAAACAACAAAAAAATTTCGATTTTGGTCAATGTTTAGACAGAATTTAGAATAATAAGAACAACTCGAGAGTTTTTTCTAAATGATAAAAAGAAAATAACTAATTGCATTAATAGCAGTTAAACTAAACTAGATAGTTACCAATGCTTTATAGCTGAAACTAAAATATTTATATGAAATTGATACTGTATATCATTAGAGACTATAATTGACATTTAAAATAGATCATTTGACTCTAGATTTATTGAAAAACTCTAATTGTTTCTGTTGATTGATTCTAATTGCAATGATTTTGATGATAGTATACCGTAAGTAGAGTTAGGCAGCTAAGCTACAAAATAATGGAGTAATATTTCTATCAAAGAGTTAGAATTCCATTAAAATGTGAAATAATTAAATCTATTTTTGCACAAAAGTACAATTTATTCAACAATGTAATTTTGTGCTGAATGAAAGAGTACTTATTTTGTTACTAAATATTTGCGAACAAATAATATTGAAGGCCACCCAAAATATTTCAACTTCTATCAATTATAAATAGAAAGAAATAACAAGATATAATATCAAAAGAAACAATAAAAATATGAAATGCTTAAATGGCACTCAGTGAGTAAGTTGTAAGTTAGAGTTATAGTAATTCAATGGTTACTGAGATATATTTATATTATATACTGCTATTTATCAGTGAAAAAAATTTCATATATAATAGTAATTGAATGTAGCAAATAGACTCAGATTGTATCATCAAATCGAAGTTAATAAATAATCTGCTAATACTAGTATATTTATGCTAAAAAATAAAATCATAAAACGTCTACTATACAACTTAACTAAGAATACGCTTAATATAACAATAAAAGAAAAAGTCATCTTAAATATAAATACTAATCATCTAATATAATAATTGGCTAAATTCGTCTGCCTGTCTGTAACTCGCTATAATTAAGCTATTAAGATAGATCCAAGGGTTCTCAATGGTTCCATTGAATCAAGGGTACTCAATATTGAAATATAGTTGATTGCTGATAATAAAATGATTTTTTAGATTTAAACATTTGTGTGCTTCTTTCTATTTTATGCCTCTCGTCTGACAGGCTTTGCTGTTAGTTAATGAAATAAAACAGTAAAATAAATAAGATGTATTCTACAATAGACTGATCATCTAAGCATGGCTAAAACAGCATCAATACTTAGATGATCAAAATTTTAAATCTCAAAATTTTCCCCAGAACTCTCATCAAAGAAATTTATAAAAATAACAGTGAATCCAGTAAACAATCTAAATACAAACTTTAAAGCCAACCTGCATGTGAACTTAATCCAAAAGCAGTCTTATAAAGCAGTCTTTACAGCGCTGCTTTTTCAAAATTATTTTCAACATTTGATAAAAATGTCATTAAGCAATGTCAGTTTTATTGTCACT
>JAQIXG010002405.1:0-17819 GCA_034700105.1 Oconnorella tubifera | reverse complement strand
TGTCCTTCCTGCTATTAAAAGCTAGCAATTACGTAACTACATACTTGCTTTGCAATACTAAATTTATACACTAATTCTATTTAATTAAAAATTAAGCAACGAAACGTGGAACTTATAATTATAATTATATTACTAATAATAAAATAAATTTTTGTAACTTTCTAGGACTACCCATCGATCAGTCAACTGATTCAGAAAATTGATGACAACAAAGTGAATCTAATTTTTGCTGTAACTGACGAAGTTCATGATCTTTATGAAAAGTTGAGTTCATTTATTGAGGGAAGTGCTGTTGGCAGACTGTGTGATACTGAATCAAATAAACCCCACGATGCTGCACTGTGTGATGAAGATAATCCCAGTGTGCTGCAAATAGTGAGAAATAATTATGAGGTCTGTTTTCATTTGTAATTAGTTATATTATATATTAAATTAAATTTATTTTGTAACTATTTATTGTATTATAAAGTATTGAAAATGCTTTATTACTTTGTTATAACATTAATTAAATATCTATACTATAAAGTATTCGCTTTTACTTTGATATATAATTGCATAGATTCAGCAGCTTGTCTGAATTTTTCTGAATGTTAATAATATGATTTATATAATACGATTTTTGCTTTATTTTATGTTAATTAAAAGAATGTATGCAAATTGTTTTTGTTTAGAGAATCAGTTCGAGTATAAAGTTGATAACAGAAGCAGATGACGGTGTTACAGTTTTATATAATACAGACTGTGCTAAGTAAGCTATTAAACATTCTATTTACTCATAAACTATGTTAATTACTGATAAAATCTGTTTATTACATAATATAAAAGCTATGTGTTTCATGTAAAATTAATTTTGATTTTGTTACAGTAAAACAAGTTCCCAGTCGTGTAGTGATATAAAGATTGGAGCTAGCGTATGATCACTTATTGTATTTCAAGTTTTAAATCTAAATTCTTTAGATTATTGCATCATTAGTATAAAGTTAAACATTAATGACTCTATTAATTAAAAGTCTATTACCTAATTTCTGTTAAATCACATGCTACATGCTGCAAACAAATCCTGTCAAATTATAGTTTATTTTTAACAGGTTATTGTAAATTTATGCATCTGTCTAACTATATTGCGTATATTTAACATTTTAACATTTGAATAATAACCCTATAATAACTTTTTATTTATTATAATGCATTATATATCTGTTAGCTTAAAAATACTGCAAAATTTACAAACCATTCAAATGTGTTATTGATGTGTTATTTTAACGTGTTTAGGTAACATTTAATGTTACAATTCAAGTCAATTCATGTCCAACTGATGATTTATCAAGTTCATCTTCGGTTGTTATTTCACCCGTTGGTCTTAGAGAAAAACTGACAGTTTTTATTGATATTATCTGCGAATGTGAATGTGAAGAAAAACATCAAGAGGTTTGAAATGCAGCAATAATTTTATAATCCATCATTTCCTATTTTCTAAAGTTATATTACTGAATTAATCAATTTGCAATTATTGCCCGCTTATTAACTCTCTATATTATGGTTACTTTTTTAATTCTTAGTTAGATTATATTATTTTTATTGTACTATGTTATTATTACTAATTTGTCTTTGAACGAATAAAAGTCGTTATTAATATTAATTGCAATAAAATTTATTTCAGATTAACAAAAGTTATAATCAATAATTATAATCATGCCGAAGCAACACGAGTGTTACTTTTATACTTATATTACATTAAACTTATGTTCATGCATAAGTTTTGATATTATAATAGAAAAGGCCACTGATTTATGTTAGAAATGTCTTTGCTTTGTATTTTTGGGCATAGATTGCTAATAGTGAGCACTGTCATGGTGTGGGTACGCTTGCGTGTGGTATATGTTCTTGTAATTCTGGATATTTTGGCAACACTTGTCAATGCGGTAGCACTGATCTAGACTTCTTCAGTCAAGATGCTGCCTGTATCAAGTATTTATATTATTTCTGATTTAATTCAATACATAAGTAAATCATCACAATGTCAAAATTTGTAAAATAGTACAATGATTCGCTTGAAATTGTATATATATTGTTAAATTTAATTAAATTTATATGCAGACATTTATGGGTTTTGACACTTTTCAGTTTCTGCCTTATTGGAGAATTGTAGTGAAATAATGATATCACTTAAAATATCTAGATAGC
This sequence comes from Oconnorella tubifera, assembly GCA_034700105.1. Lineage (NCBI taxonomy): Eukaryota > Metazoa > Annelida > Clitellata > Enchytraeida > Enchytraeidae > Oconnorella > Oconnorella tubifera. Next base: position 15,635 of record JAQIXG010002405.1, on the reverse strand, counting down.
TGTTAAAATTATTGAAATTTTGCAATAGAAACCTAGATTTTCTCGATTTAAAGCAAAAACTTAAATTGTCATATCATAACAATATCATAATAACTATTAGTAAACGAGTAAATTTATTAGTAGTTAAACAAAGTTTTACTTTGCTTAACAGGCCTGATTCAACACTAGTTTGTCAAGGCAGAGGCATCTGTGAATGTGGACAATGCAATTGTTCTGTGATCAGTAACTTGGGTTATGATAAAAGATACAGCGGAACATACTGTCAATGTAATGATTACAATTGTGATCTATATGAAGGCCTCGTTTGTGGTGGTAAGTTGTGATCATTTTCTAGTTGAAATTAATTGATTTCTTGCAGTAAAAGTCAGTTATATTATTTTTATTTTTAGAAAGAAATGTACAGAAAAGATTAATTATATACAATCATTCCTTACTATATATATTAATTGTCCATCATATTTGTAATAGTTTAATTTTATGGCATTTTACCTCTAAATAGTAATCTAAACAGTATGATACTTTTAATACTGATTTGTGTAATGATAAAATGGTAAATTGTAAAAATGTGAAGTTAAAATTTTGTGAGATTACAAAAATTATAAATTCTATTCAAATTCTAGAATTTCTAATGTTTTTCTGCTTGTCAACTAGGCAGTTCACGAGGCACTTGTAAATGCAGCACATGTCATTGTCACGAAGGATATAATGGTACAGACTGTGGCTGTGACCTGAGCATTGAAAACTGCATTGACTCGCATGGGGTATATAATATATTTAGATCTTTACAATTTTTAGTTAAAAAATGTAACATGACAAATCCTGATTTTTATCTTTTATTTGTCATAAAATGTAAAAACAAGCATATAATATAGAAATAAAATGAAGGATTTGACAAAACGGGCTCATAGGCCGTTTTGACATAATCCTATGTTTTAATAAAAATATTACAATTCTGCTGCAATACTTATAAAAATATTTGTTCAATACTCGTAGGAATATTTTTTCATTGTATTAGATTGTATTGATATGTTAATTCTTAATTAATTCTTAATTGTGAAGCTCGATGTTGAAATACTATAATTATATTTGTTTCATACCAATTTTTTTTCACTGTGTAAATTTGTATAATGAATTTCAGGGCGAGTGTAATGGAAAGGGGGAGTGTGTGTGTGGTAAATGTGAATGCAATCCTGAGACACTGTACACTGGAAAAACTTGTGAAGACTGCCCGGTGTGTTTTTATTTAAACTAAACTTTTTAATAACAACTTAAATCTTCTAATTATAATTAATAGATAAATTTAAAAAGTAATTTATTGAATAAAAAATTAAAAGTAATAAATTATAATGTAGCTAAATGAAAATCGCAAAGTTTCATTCATAAAGTTTCTGTTTAGTATTTTATTCTAAATAAATTCACATCATAATCTAATTTTTAGAATAAGTTGAAAAGTTTAACTGAAGTTAAATTAAAGCTGTTATTTATGATTTTAGACTTGCCATGCAAAGTGTGATTTAAAAAAGCCTTGCGTCCAGTGCAGTCATAGATCTAGCGACGATCCTTGTCATCAGAACTGTACACATCTACACGTTGAACTTGTCGATCAGATTAATGGTCTGTTTGCAAATATAGCAAAGCCATTCTGCAGTGTTTTTATTATATAATTATGCAGTAGTTTCATTAGTATAATATGAAATGTAAAACACACATGTTGCTCTTCTATATTGTAGTGTTTTTATTAGTTTTTCTGATTGTTAAAATATTATCGTAATCAATTCATATTTAGGCAATTGGTAATCTAACGGACATTGGTAGTATTAAATGTGTAATTTAATACTATCAAATTTGAATACTATAAAATTTTAATACTATCAAATTCTAATTTGTTGATTGTATAATTAAAGCTTCTTTAGCTTAATTACAATCCATATTCAGTACAATTGTATGATTTATATTACTAATGCGACAATGACAACTGTTATTTTTGTAGATTTTTGATTCTTTAGTTATTATATGACATTTATTTTGTGTTTTGTAGAGAATGGAACAGAGTGGCAAAGTTGTAGATTTAGAGATGAAAAAGATTCGTGTGACATCGACTTTGTGTTTCATGACGAAACTGGTGCTATCAAAACTCAACGAACTAAAAGTTTGTACAAAAGTTTATAAATAAATATTTATATATACAACAACTTGAAATTCTCTAATAATTTTATATTGCAATCTTTTGGTTTTATTTTTACAGGAAATTTATAAACATCAATTATTAATGTGAAATATATGATAGTTAGCTCTCTTACAATTCAAATCAATGACATTGTTTCCGGCTCAACTTTTGCTTAGTTATTTGATGTTTTATATCAAATGCTTCTTGATGTATTAAATCTAGGACTCAAGACTTTTAGACCCGTTATATGAATGATATTTTAAATAATAAATACAATTTTATACAAATTGTCATGCATATCATATTCATTACTGCGTTATATTTCATATCCGTTTCTTGTCTGTCTACTTGTCTGTCTACATGTCTGTCTGTCCTATGTATTCAAAGGTATGCCTAATTGTTTCTTCGCTTGTCTGTCTGTTTGTATATTTAATTTAAACTCTACATAACTTATTTTCTTGTTATAAAATATTACAAATCTTTTCTTTATATAAAAAAACTCTAGCTTGTTCGCCTTCGGTCAGCAGTATAATCATAATAGCAGCTGTTGTGATTGCAATCATTCTACTGGGCCTTGCTTGTTTGATCGCCTGGAAAATTGTAATTACTGTACACGATAGAAGAGAATATTCACGATTTGAGAAAGAGAGAGAAAAGGCACGATGGAGCGTGGTAATGCTACCTTTTTAAAGTTATAAAAATATTAAGTGCTGAAATTTATCCGTGTAATGATTGCTATCAGTCTCTACGACATCAATCGCACTAGAGTTAAAATTCTATCAAATTCTAAGGGACATCTATGTAATTTTTTACTCCATTTATATTTATTACTTTAATTGCAAGCTTGATAAGATATTCTATTTACGTATATTTTGTATATTCTATTATGTATATATTTTATGCAGGATGAAAATCCATTATACAAGAATGCTATTTCAACATACAAGAATCCAACTTATACATCGAATCATTCCTGATTTAGTTTTAATTTTCTTAGGGAACATTTTATTTTAGTTTTAGTTGATTGTTAGATTTATTATTGTATTGTCTATTCTCTACATTGTTTGCATAAGTCGTGACTGTTGCTAAATGTTTTTCATAAAAGTATTTATATACTGTAATAAAATTAGTAAGCAATAAAAAATTATTATTAAATATTATTAATATTATGTAAATTATTTAAGTTCAACGACACTGTAGTAAAATTATTTAAAGGATAGTTAATTCTTAATACTTAATTCTTTAAAATTATTTTCAGTTTAAACTATAAAACTAATTGCAGTTATTATTGATAAGTTTTAAAATACCAACAAACACCATGATTCACATTCATTAACATCTTACATATAATTACATAAAGATTTAGTAACAATTACTTGGTACAATGGAATTCTTTCAAATTATTAACTTTATTGGTCAAAATTATGATTTTTAATTGTACTGTCCATTATTCATCTATCGGTAATGTATTAAGAGTAATTTTTAAATAATAAGCCTATTATTCAGATAAAGTTGTATGAGGTTACATAGTAGATAACTTGTTAGGGTTAGGATTGAGGCAAAGCTTTGAGAACTGCATGCACTTCTTCTGCTACAGTTGCAAGTGCAAACTCAAACTGTTCCTAAACAGAACAATTGTTTTATTTACAAATGTCAACAAATATAAATATTAACATACAGAATCGACTTAAATTGGAATTATTTTCCATTAAAAATAAAAAAGCAATACCTTTGTTTTAACCATCTCCATTCGTTGATCGCGAATGTGTTCAAGTGTTGCAGCAATATCAATTTCTTTAGTTCCTGAAAAAAAAATAAACAAAAATATTTCAATTATTGAATGTATATATATTATATTTTATAATATACAGTATATCTTCTTAATATCTTATACTAGATATCTCATCAACTACATATTATCAATCTCAAACGGATAACATTACTGACAATAAATAAACCGTTTTTTAATTCAATTGCTATAAATTGTACACATTACATCTAAAATATTAGTTTTAATTCAACTATAGATTATATACAGCATAGGCCTATTTATGGTATTTTAAATTAAACTATACATTTAAATCAAATTGAAGTTGGATGCGACACATTTACATATAATAAAGCTGACAATTGGTTAATAGTAAGTGATTCTATATAATAAGTAGATATTATAAACCTTTGTTGATTCTGTTTAGGACCATATCAATTAAGCAATAGGTCCCACTACGGCCTGCCCCATCACTAAAATTGACAAAAATGAAAATACATTACATTTAATAGAGAACTTAACTCAAAATTAGAGTGGCTGTATTAAAGTCAACAAATCATGAACAAATTCATTTCACTTGTAGTGTATTTAATAAAGAGTTAAAAGTTGCTATGTATTTTACTTCAGATACTTACTTTCATTGCTTTACATTAGTCATTCGCTAAAAAGTTATATATCTGCTGTAAACATTTCGTTTCAAAATAACATTTAACATCAATACTTATTGATATACTGATTTCTTTGTATATATTTGATTTGTTTGTCTGCTTTTTGTGAACTAAAACAATATTACTTTATATTAAGTATTAAATGCGAACCTGCAGTGTACTAGTATTGGACAGGATCGGCCTCTGAATGACTTGTTCACTTTCCTATCACGATCAAGTAAAACCATTCATTTTAGTTTTATATATGAGTTTTATATATATAATTACATATTATCTTCGTATTAGTTTAATATACGTAGAGAAATAAATGCAAATAGATATGATAGAATTTTTTACTCTTTATTCGTTTGATAAAAGAATTATACTTATATTTATGCTTTCTCAATATCTCATAATAGTCATCGATACTATTAATGTAAAAGTTTTTCTTTTATAAATTAAATGTGAAATAAATTTGCATGATATTACACCAAATTACATTATGTTATAGACACGTTATGATTCTGACAATATTAGCTCAGATGTTAGTTTAATGTCAATTATAACTATTGTGAATTTAAAATATTTCTTGTGCATGTAATTACATAAAAAACACAATTTCTTATTTCAGTGAACAGCTATAGTTGTTCATAAAGTTCTTGTTTCGATCTTCTTGATTGTGATAGCAAAACTTGATTCAAAGTGAATATAGATGAGCCTATGTTATGACTACTTTTGTGACTATGCAATTTATTATTACAAGTTACAACTGCAAATCACAAAAGCTTTCACACCACAGGCAATAAGACCAGCGACATCTGCAGAGACAAAATCCAGTTTAGCTGAAATTTTCATTTTGATGTCTTCAGTTATGTTGTCTTTTGGATATAGAACCAAATGCCCTAAAAATTCTTATTTAATAAAACATACTGTACAATAAATTTATGTATTTTGCAACTAAGAGAAAATGTGCATGGCAGTTTTACACATAACTGAAAAAATTAAAATATCAATTATTGACATAGTGTACAATTTTTGGTCATTTCAAAGTAGAAGTAAGCCAGCATTACAATTATTTAAGTATAAATTATTCGAATACGTTCAAACCGTTGTCAAATTTTGAATATAATATAAAGATTAATACAATTAATACCAAGAACACAAAATATGTTGCCAATTATCGAAAAACAAAAAAGATTTGAGTTGAATCTAGCAATGAATCGAGCAGAAAAGAAAAATTAGGAAACCTTCTGAAATCTAGTAGAGATTTAGACGATGCAGGAATGCCCAGATCTGGCCATGTAGTAAAATGAAACTGAGTAACAGTTCGAGTTTCGTTTGTCTGCAGGTTTTTCAGATAGAAACTTCTGATTAAATAATCCTCACACCATATGTGTTCAGAAACGAGATGAACCTAGCAAACAATAAACATTATAGTAGCAATTTTTTTAAAAAATAAATAAATAGGTAGAAATTATTTGACGTTTTAACGTTTATCACATGAATGTTTTTTTTATTTGCTCTTTCAAACTATTAACTTACTTTTATACTAAACTGTCTGTTACTGTTTTTGTACTGTCATTTAAAATCAGAAAAATTGAGAGATATAGGCTAAAAAATAAATGTATCAAATAGTGAAATTTCAAACTGTCTACTTTTAGTCATAATTATAATCTCATGCTGCTAATTTCTACATCAGAGATTTTTAGTATTGTTCTGCAAGTAGAATTTTACTGTAAGCTATTTATTAATAATAGAATTTTACTTGAATTCTATTAATAAACTTTCAGTTAAATTCTAGAATCAAGTCTGTGGAATAATATTAAGCAAAATAAACTCATGAAATGTTTATAAAAAGAAAGTTTATTGCCTCATAGATATGATATACCACACATCCCTCAGCAGGCCAGTAGCAATGACAGACAGGCAAGCCATTCTCTATCAGTTTACTGAGATTTACAATTATAACGCAACCCAGCTCCCAGATCATCTAAATAAATGAACATATAACATTAAATGTATAGAATTATCTCAATTATACAATGATCTCAATGCTGACTAAACTTAGTGTTAGTGTTATTAACTTAGTGTTATTATTACAGAATTAACAAAAAAGCAAGTCTTAATCATTATAAATTATCATAAATTATCATAAATTATCATAAATTGTCCTAATTATCATAAATTTCAATCGAATAGTTAGTCGTTATTATATTATGGTACAATAAACAGCAATGTTAGTGGATTAGTACCATATTATTGTGTAAACTGAAATCATTAACTATAAAAATATCTTCAAATTTATTCTACATAAATTTTATGCCATGGCTTAACATTGCTAAATTATCATTTCAAACCTGCCAGAAATCTGTGACAGTATGTTGTAGTGGTCCTTGTGTTACTATATATGCAGGACTTCGAGGATCGTGATCTGTCTGCAGAAACAAAAAGTATAAAAATCTGAAAATCATCATAAAAATGATTGCGGTTTTATATTTGCATTAATATCCATTAAAACTTGCAGCACTTGAAGAACAATATTAAATTTCTCAAATTAAGAATTAAATTTTTAATTAAAAAGAAATTGTCCTTTTAATTTAAAAAAACTGAAACTAATTGTGCATAAATCTAAAAACATTTAATATTTGTTTTATTAAAGTGATAATTTGACTTACAATAGTGCTAGCATTGATGTAATCAGAGCTGGTTTGATTTGACGAATTATGCAAAATAACTCTTGAATGATCATCTGGAAAAAAACATTATCGAACATTTCTTTAAATTAATTATATCCATCTCTCAACATAAAAGTATATAATTACCATTTAAAAAAAGTTATTTAACAATACTAATACTTTATAATGTATTTTACTAATTTCTACGAAACACTCTAAATTCAACTTGTATCTACTTAATTATTCTACGCAGAAATGTAACTACAATAAAAAACACAAATAACTTCTAAATTTCGACAAAACATCTCATTGCAAATCATATTCAGAAATTGACTAATTAAGCATATGCAAACAATACAGTAAAACTATTAAAAGACATCAAAATAAACAGCTAAGAAAGGATAAGATAATCTTTAAGGCTTCTGCGACATCGTATCACGACGGTTAAACAGACATTAAACTTTTTTTGTTGATTCAACAAACGTGTTCATTACAAGACAAACAAGTAAATCAATATGTCAATTTTAAAAAGTTGAAATAATACTAGAAAATAAGTAAATACATGGTAGTAGGTCCAGATATCGGTTTTTCAGTTTATTACTTGACAATAAAGCAGAGACTGTGTCAGAAAGTTCTGGTTCATAAGCTTTCAACGAGTCCCATTCTGTGTCCAAACGATCCTTAGTTTTTAAATGATCTTCCATATATGACTGAAAATAAAATTCATCCAATTTTAACTGCTAATAACATTACTGAATAAAACTCTGTTAAAAATACATTAGATTTTTTCTCAATTATATATTAATACATTCATAAATACATAGATAGCAAATAAATACATACACATAGACTATATAGAATACTGCCTGTAGATTATATGTATGTAAATTTGATCTACAAAGATTTGGTCTACAGACTTTTGGTCTACATAGAGATAAATAAGCAGATAACTTGTAGTTAAAAATGATTACACGGATTAAAACTTACAAGAACCATGTGACCAGTGAGGATGTCCATAGCAGCTGCGACTGGTTCTTCATTCCTGAAAATAAGAAAACCTAACAAATAAATAAACAGATAGTTTCGATCAAATACTTCATACTACTTTACTTCCTAAAGAAAAAAGTAGTAAATTGAATGCTTTCTTGAAATATTAGATTAATTAAGATTGTTTCCAAACTACCGTACTCAAAAATTATGTTAAAATTTAGTTAATTTTAGAGTAGTTTGCTCTAAAATACCTTACTAATATAACCTCTCCAATTAAAAAAACTAATTTAAATTAACCTATAATTAAAAAATCTAATTAAAATTAGCTTCTGAATAAGATTGAGAGGAGGTAGGGACTATTGTGCTATAGACAGCACTATTCTCAATGCAATGCTGTGTACAAACCATGAGGAAGTGCTGCTTCTACTCGAGGGACTCCTCTGTGCCGCCCCATCTATGAGGGTGACACTGCTGACCCGTCCCAGGAAGTGAAGTGGTTCCGGTTTGTCAGAAAGTTTACTGAGCATGTGCTGTCGGCAGAGTTCCTGCAAGCAGGCAGCACAAATAATTTACAAAATGTTTTTTTTCAGTTTATAAGATAATAGAGTAATTATTAATGATATCAAATCACATCAAGATCGAAATCTTTATTTGTCATAAAATGTAAGAACAAGCAAATAACATAGAAATAAAATAAAGAAATGACAAAACGGTGATTATCAACTTAAAGGCTTGAAAAAATAACAGTATAGGTAACAATGAGTCGAATTTAAATTTCTAAACGAAATTAAAAAAGAATTTAACATTTGTGTAAGTTTTCAAAATAAGATTTTTATTTGACTACAAATGTTATGTACAAATGTTCTAATCGAAACAACTGCACTATAAGTAGTTATATAAGAAGTTGCATTTAAAATATTCAATTAGAGTTATCAAAAAGAAGTTGCTTCATAAAATCGTATATTTCAGAAACTATTTAATGTTCAAATTGCTCAATTCCACCATAAAAAACTAAATCTAAAAATAAGAAATAAATATATAATAATTACAAAAATAAACAGAGAATTAGTCAAATCATGACAGTGTTAAAAGTTATCTCTATCACCTGATAATCTTTATACGGATCAAGTCCAGTTGACTTTGATGCTACCTTTTCCTCACATTCTGTTAATTTTTTCTTTGATTTCAAGTATCTTCTTATGAAGTAGCAAAGAATGACAGCGAAAAGTAAACCGGTAACGAGACCGCAGAGAACTAACAGTAACGCAAAGTAGCGGCTGCGTGACGCAAGCACTTCTTCTATGCTTACGGAAGCCTTGCAAAAATATTATACTATGTATCATCATCATCATTATCATCAACATTTATCATCATCAACTTGTATTTTAGAATTACAATTCACATATATAATATAAACCTGATAAAGTACAGAGACAAATATACGATATAGAAGATTTATAAAGAAAATAAAGATTTTAATTTCGAGTAAAGTATTTAAATGAAAAGAAATTTCATTGTACTAATTATAGTAATGGTAAAGAGCAATAGTAGTAGAATTGTAATAGTAACTTAGTAGTAATTACTACCAAGAAAGTTTTATCTGTAACAGTTTGCAAAAGAATCGTCAAAACTTTCTGTATTATCATTTATTTTTCGCTATATATGTTCAATGTCCATAAAACTATAATATCTAATAGATGATAGAACGTAATATTCTTGAATATAATGGAACAACTCTAGGGAGAGTGATGGGGCGGGAGGTGGGACGTGATGGGGCGGGGAGATGTGTCGTGATGGGGCTAGGAGGTGGGCATTTTATACCTACCTCTGATATCTGTCCAACTCCTGCTCCGATTATTTGAAATCCTGTGCGATTTCGAAAATCAGTCGATAGCACCACTAAAACAGTTTGTGAATAATCAAACGTTTATTACAAAATAATAACATCATTCTATCTGTGTATATTATGATCCCAATTATTTAAACTAAATTTTCATTAAACTTTAAGGTGTTTAATTACTAAAAATAACAGCCGATAACTTAACATAAGTTATTATAATATTATACTGTAATGTTATTGTAATGTAATAAGCTGTTACTATAATGTTATTGTAATGTTGTAATACGCAAGCTATGCCGAGTATACCATAAAAAGCGATCTACTCTAGCAATCCCTACGAGCTAATGGATAATAACGAACAAGACAGATTTGATGAAAGACGAACGGTTGACAGAGTTCATTCGCTTGTCGTCTTGCACAGAAACAGTCGTACAAACGGACAGAAAAATAGAGAGAAATAGAAACAGGGAGAGAAACAAAAATGTAGAGTAGCAGAGAATCGAGGAAAAATAAAACTCAGTTTCAATAAAGTACAAGCTTTACAATACTTTCGATTCAATTTATTTACTTTTAAAAACAAATCATGATAGAATTTTCATTTCTAAAACTTAGTAATCCTACACAATCGAATAAAAGCACTATCACAGAATCCGTTTAAAATTCTGCCCTTACTTTACATATAAATTTCAATGTATTGAAATAAAAACTATATAGGCTTATCTTCAAATAATTGCAATATTAATATAACGCATAGATATATGTATATTGTATTATAGCGACTGACAAACGATCAGACTAAAATGTTATTTTCATGATGAGAACGTAGCTTGAAATTTTGTAATGCAACTGCCTTCGCTAGCCGCAAGCTGTCGCGGGATGCGTTTTTCTATGAGCGCTGCTAAATTTGACTGAAATTACTGGTGTCGACGCCCCCCACCCTTAAAAATTGTTCAATTCTCTTAAAAAAACTTATTAACTAATTAAAATTAAGTTAAAAATTAAAAATAACGAAACTTTTAACAAATTCTAATAGATTATCAAATCGTAGGTTACCATATTTAGCTGTATCTCAAAATTTGCTGCGTCAAAATATTCGAAAATTAATTTTTTAAATTTAATTCTCCTCTTCCTTTCTCTTAAAATATGTATTTTTTATAAATCTATGGATCAACGCCTGACGTTAATGCAGCGACTTAAAGTTTGACACTTCTTTTGTAAATCTCATGACAAGAATCTAAGCTGACAATGTTGAGATAAAGCTCGCAATGCATTTTGGTAAGACTATTTCACAACTAATCTCTATCTATCTATTCAATAAATGTAGAAGTTACATCTTTTTAAAATGAAATCTTTGCATTTATAGAATATGATAAAAGGTATTAAATTTAAAAAGTAATGATTGATATAATAGGAAAACGAGAGGGGATCGAAAATGAATCTCAAATTTGAGTAAAAAGGTTTCTTTTGAGAGAATTATTACGTTTTGTGTGCAAGTAGTTCATTTTCTCTATGTCTCTATGTTAATGCGAAAATTTTCATAAAATAAAACATTTATTTTCAACACGCTTGCATTGCTGCAGGGCAGTGTAGGCTATATATAAAACTGAACATAAATAATATAATATTCATTTCGCCGTTTCATTCATTTCATAAATCTGAAATTATGAAACAAGACGTATGTTACATATGAAATAAATGAACACTGCAAAGTGACAAAAAAAGAATTATTTATCAGATTTATATTGCTGAGTGTAGAAAGATGAAACTATTCATCAACAATGCAATGAAGACGGCGCCAGACAGACGGATATAACAAATCAGGACATAGCCCAGTAACAACCGGTGTAGCGGTTAATGTATCTTCTAGTTTAAAATATCCCCCTCGTAATTCACTCTGAAATTATCGTTTCATTAATTCTGCATATGATATTTTCTTTACAATCTAAATGTATGCATTAAATAGTCAATATTGTCATCAAGTACAATTAAACAAAGATGAAGAAATAGATATTTGTTGCAATTAAGCAAAATACCTAATTCGTGTCTATTCCAAGCCTTTCAAAAATTATCGCTTATTCCATCACTGAAAAAATATCAGTGTGAAACTTCACACAATATGCACAATTTACTTTAAGAGAAACTTTTGTTTTGAGTTCAAAGCGTAAGCGCACTGCGGATACGAAATACTTACAGCTATTTCTGTCGCCAACATTCCACGTTTATTAATGATCGCTGAATCTGCTGACTAAATTGCAGACTAAATAACGATCGGACTGTGCATAAAAAGCACAGATCTAACTCTGTGCCTTTTACAATTACTTTTGCGCTTGTATAACACCTTTGGTTGGCTTGTTAATTTCCTTATTTTACTTTTGGCGCCTCCTACTTTTTTATAAAAATATTTTTTTTACTTACTATGAGAAGATTTTTAGATATTAAAGGTGGTGTTGTTGTGCCACATTTTTCATATTTTATACCTGATATAAATAAATACAGAGCAATAATAGTTGTTTGTGAAAATCAATGTCCAAAACCCGTAAAATGTTATTTTTCACAGATATTTAAATACTTTATGTCGCCATCTGGCGAAAGAAAGTTGAATACTCTAACGAAACAGCAACACTAGCAATTTTAAAAACATATGATTTTAAAATTTGCTTCTAGCATCTTTATATTTTTTTTATTGTGATAAAAACAGTAAGTTTAAAAGAAAACGGATTCAAAATGTAACTTTCAAAATGTAAAATCTTACTTGCGGATGCTGCGACTGTTGAAGCATTAACGTTGGCTAAATTCCTATTGATGTGAAAGTTGATGTCGCTTTTATGAAAACTGTGGAATAAACATTTGACAGTTTTTTTGAAACATAACAAAAAGTAATGATTAAATGTACTGAACTTAATAATGAAAAAACTGAGCTATATACTGACTTATAAGCTGTTAAGCCCATATATTAGAATATATATGAAAATTAGTGTTAAAACTATATATTTGTGATTTTTGTAATCATTTGTAATAGTATGGCTTTAATTATTCACGTAATTGTTGCACAGATTTATGTTTATTTCGTAGTTCAGTTATTTTATTTACATTTAAGTTCTTACTACCGTTTGATGAAATAAAGATTTGTATCTTAATATAAATAAAATTATTTCATTACCTGATGTCAGAAAATGCATGATTTGGTAAAGTGAGCAACTTTTGAAGTTGATGAACTAAATTTACCGCAGTGGCTCCATCTGTTACTCTGCAAACAAAATTCTGCATAGTTTTAAAAAAAAAATTGAACAACATTATGACGAAATGTAATTGAAAATCTAAACTTCGTTATTATTGTAAATTTGAGGTAAGATAAGCTTACTTTGGTTCTGTAGATATGTAGGCATAACTTGTGTCCACAATGTCAAATCTTGGTCGAATTGTTGTTATTGCTTTTATTTTTGAATCATTCAATGCACTGTTGTCACCAAATTCTGTGAAAAATAAGTTATTTAGTAATCTATTAAAAGTTTAATTTCTGCCTTTGTTTAATTAGATAAATAGGAATCAACTTTTTGTGTGTTATATTATAGATAATAATATCTAAAGTTTTAATTATTGCTGCAATCCGCTCTTTATAAATACAATAATTTCTACAGTTAATAACGCGATATATTGTTACTATTTTGTTACGATGCAGAATTTTAACATTTTCTAGATTACGAAAATTACAGACAACAAAAAATTACAAAGGATTCATTTTATTGCGATATTTCGTTGTTTTTTCCGATTAAAAGAAGAGAAATCGTATTAGTATCAAAGAACGGAGCTTCTATACTTAATTGATGTAAGTATTTAGATATTGTAAAGAATAAAAAACACAAAAATAAAAAAATGATAAATAATAATAAGAGTTATAAGATAAAAGTGAGAAACTTACCAACACGCTTTTCAACAAATGAAGCTTTTTGTATTGAATACAAATATTTATCATTTTTCTCTTCTACATTTCTGGTCTCTAAAACACGAGTAAATAGGATAACTTTATAGATTTAAATAAATAAGACAAAATTTGTTATGTTAAATATTTGAAAATCTACTTTTAATAATAATTTAGCTGAGAATCTGATAGAACATCAAATGTAGTGCAACGATTATTGAAGTTTAAAACGTAATCGATTATGAACTACATTTGCTTAACTTAAAGTTGAGAAATATTAGAAACAATTTTTTATTGAATATTAACCAAATCAATGCTAGATATTATAATTCGCAAGTTCAGTGCGAATCAATTTAAAATGCACTCTGTATAAAACGTGCTGCATGCAAAAGTCAACTTATCATTTAGCATGTAAAATTTTAATAGCTTTAATTTTGAAATTGCATTAGTAATGATGATATTATCATGCAAAATAATTTTCCAAATGAATTTTAAATTTAATTAGAGGATACCTAAAGAAAATTTATCCATTGGATAGAATAGATCTTCATCGCTTGCACCAGGTTCAATTTCACCCGCTAGCTTTTGTTTATTCATTTCACTTTCATGTTCATTATTTCTCACAGCAGCTTTAGGATCAAGACTCAAGATATGATCTTTAAACATATTTCGTTTGTTATAAATCGTCTCAAAACTTGATGACATTTCAAAAGGAAATTTATGAAACAATTTTTCCATGTTAGTCTGTTTGCGTTTTCTGTCTTTCTGATATTTATGAACAGAGATAGGAACGCTTGAATCGTCACTGTAATAGACAATAAATTGACTAATCAAAATATAATAAAGTTAGCAATAGTTAGCAATATAGTTAAATATCATTAAAGTGAAATAATTTTATAATTTGATATCTAAATAAGCTACATATATTGCGTATATTCGATAATAATATAAATAGATAATATACTGTATATGCATTAGATATACGTAATATGTAGATAATAAAATGTCAAAGCTGGTATAATATTATATTTTCTTAAGTATAGCAAATAACAATGCAAGAAGGATTAAGATATTGATCATTAAATAAAAAAAGCACACGCTTTCTCAAGTAAGTTGCTAAACAGTAAAAATGCAAGTAGCCCAGCTTAGATAATCATAGGTTAATGCAGCAATGTACTCAATATACACAGTATTCAATCAGTCACCAGCCGAGCAATTCAATACAGTTTTCTTATTATGTGACTGCATTAGCACAACCATGAGACAAACTTGAAGTTTTATTGAAAATCTCTAAATAGTTTTATTGAAAATCTCTAATCTCAGTGGATACTGTTACTGGATTTTTGTATTTGTTCAGTGCAGATTTTTAAACACTGTTAGCTAGCTTAGTCGCGTAAATCACTAATTTTAACATTTGGAGAAAGAATATACAGATATTAAAGAAATATTAGCGACAACGATAAGTTTTATTCTATTTATTCTCTTATTTACTTTATTCTTTCTTTTCAGAAAAACTGGTTATATTCATATTGAAATGCTGTTTTTTCAATATATAAGTAAAATAACTCATTATTTACTATAACGATTATTATAATAATTATTATAATTATTATTATAATTATTATTATT
>JAQIXG010002404.1:0-17819 GCA_034700105.1 Oconnorella tubifera | reverse complement strand
ACTCTCTCCAAAATAGTTGACTACCCCCACTAAGTCAGATTAAATGTTTAGTATACAAAGCGATTTTTTGGTAAATACATATCCACACATTATGAAGTTCATGCAAAATTGAACTGATACAAATCGAACGATTATGATTTACATTGACGACAAACGTACAAATGTTCACTTTTATAGATATAGATCACATACAGCAAGAAACGATGTTGAATTATAATTGTTGAGGATACAGTATTTAAATGACAGGATGTTGCAGATGTTCATTTTAAATTTACATCTTGTTGATTCCGGTGTAGTATTTCGACTATTTCCTATTCGTTTTCAGGAATAAATTATTTTTCTTAAACACTAATTTCATGTGTGTATTAGTCTATAATTACTTAGTATATAGTTACTGTAAATAAACAAGTTGTGATGTTATAATCATGTTAAATAGTGAAGAATATCGAAATAAAATATTGTTTTTTGTAGTTATGAAGTTATTGCAGTTTGCTATAGCTGTGGTTTTAAAGCGAGAAGTGCGTATACTTATAGTTGGGTTCTAGGACGTTTCGTCAAAGGATGATTCGTCAACGGACTGCTGACGAAACTATTCTTATAACGGACGATTCTTATAACCCCTAACCCTAACAATAACCTTAACCCTAACCTTCACCCTAACCCTAAAAGAAATATTAAACCTAACCCTAAATCTAACTCTAAACCTAACGAATATCCTTGACGAACAGTCTGTTAACGAATCGTTCTTTGACAAAACGTCCGCATACCTATAGTTGCATGCTCGATCATGCATACCATTAGCGTAATAATAAACTATCATAATGATCGTATTTATTAATTCATATTCTCACTAATTATGATTTTTAAGCTGCCATTCGCTTGAACAGTTTATTTGTAGTGATGTTAAATTTTTGAAAATGTGGCCTTTATTTGAAACTAGAATATCCTCTCCAGTTATCAACCACATTTATAATACCACTTGTAGCACTTGTAGCTATGTTTAGTTATCCGCAAATGTAACTATTATTGAATTATTTTCAATGTCAACAGACTAAATTGCATATAAAGGGCCAAGAAATATATGAAAATAAGTAAAAATCCATCTAAATTGTACACTTCAGAATTTTTCTGCTCATAGATCATGACGACGTTGATGATAATGATGATAACGCTGATGATGATGATTACATGTCGCATCGTGTTGTTTGCTATTAGCATCCTAATTGCGACGACGTTGCGGCGGATCGCAAACGCGTTATTATCGCAAAATTGCCATCAATATTTAGCATCATATTTATTAGAATAAAAATAATGTTTTTGTAAATTCGAAACTTTTTCAGATTCGTAGAAACCGAATCTCGTCATAAAGACTAGTATTTATTTTTATTATCTCTGAAAAATAATTTCTAGTATTTTCTTAAAATAAAACATTTCGAATCAAAATTAGTTTTACTACTTCCTGTCTCTTGGGGAATGTTTTTAAATATTTAAAATATTGTGCTGACATATTTTATATTAATGACAGAATTATTAACATCTTCCAATTTAAATCGATCGTTTTTGAATCAAGTATTATTCTGTGGAAGTCATATATAATAATAATTAGAACTGTCTATAATGATAAAAGATGATTTAAAAATAATTTTACTTATGTCTATGTATTAAAACGAAGTATTTATGCATAATATATTCTAGTGTTGCCTATTTCTAGCCTAATCCGATTTAAAGTTGTTAAAATAACATTGTTTACCAGATCAATTAATAAAATCAAATTGAAATTAGAACCTTCTTAATCATTAATATTATTAATTTCTTTAAGAACATTATTAATTTCTTTTCTTAAAAACATTATTAGTTTCTTTTTTCTCACTTATCAAAGAAAACATGGTTTATTAACACAAAGCAGCACCTGGATTCATTTATCTCCTTCAAGCTTAAGTTTAATCGCGGAGTTGTGATAATGAAATTAAAAGCAAGTTTATTCTTGTCCTTGCAATTTGGTCTGATTTAGATGTATCCATGCAGTTTAATTCTGCTTTTGTTCTTGCACCTGCAATCGACATAACAGAATAGTCCTCAGGTGTGACCTCTTGGTAGTTTTATCAGTTCTAGAATCGAAAATAGGCAAGAGTTGCGACATAGACTCCATATTAAATTTAATATTTTAGTGAGCATTCATAAGACAGTAAAACTATACAAAAAATGATAACGTTGAGTATTTATTTAACGGATTAGTAATTTTTAATTCATATTTCACTTAATTCAAGTGAATTGTTGGTGTGTCCACGTTTGACTGTGTGATCTTTGACGAGGCTTTCTGTTAATCAATTTATTGCTGGCAACTACTGCATTGTAGTTTTCTTAATTCTTTATTAACGAATGATGCTTTAAATATTGTGATCTCTTTTAATAACTCAAAGCGAAAGATACACTAACCCTGATCCTCTTATTACTCATTTATTACAAAACAAGCTACTATTACATTTTAATGTTATTATTAACAGTTTCTCTATCATTGTTTAAGCAATTGGTGATATTTTAATTCTACTGAGACACTTTGACGCACAGTTTCTACTTGTCAACGAATCGTAAGTGTCGTAATAAATAAGTATTGTAAAATTCTCACAGTGAATTATTGCAAACCATGTAAGAATAAGCTAAATGATCAAATATCTGCGCAAGCAAATTTTGTTGCTGTCTGATATAAAAATGATACATAAAAACTTATATTTAGTCGATGTTGTGTTTTAGATTTTGGAGACTTATTTAGCATTTTGTGGTATGGCCATCAGTAATGCTCAGGCGATTGAAGCGTACAGCAGAGAATATGATAGAAACAAGGTGAATTATTTTATTCATTAGCAATACAGTACTGCACTTGGATTGTATATAATGCTTCTCTATACTGCTTTAGATGAATTTTTAATTTATTGTTTAATATAAAAATTATGAAAATCATGAAAATAAGCAATTACTTGTTATTTTAATTTTATACTATTATTAGAAATTAATCGCTCAAATATACTCATTCTTGATAATTATAACTAAAGATGTGTTTTCATTATTTATTGAGAATAATAATGATTACTTTAAAAACTTATAAAATTTCCAGTATAATCAGTTAAATGTCACAACTGCAAAAAACTGTTGCCAGTTACAATATCGATTCAATAGTGATTAGATCTCATTAGTTTTGTTACGATTGATCGCGATCTTAAGACGTGATCGTATTAACGTGATTGCGCGCTTGATTGCATGTCAAACAACGTTCTGCAAAGATCAAACATGTGCTCCAAAAAATTACAATATGATAAAAGATTTGACATAATCCTATAAACAACATTCCAGCACCTGTTTATTGAAATCGATGCGATTTAAATAACGTATATTTCACAGTCTTCTAAGAGATTAAATATGTATTATTTTAAATTAATTAATTATTTTAGATGCAATGTAGCTTATCTACAGCATTGGACAAAAATTAAATACTTTGTTCTGTTACATATTGAAATTGAAGAATGTAATCTAGTATCATTTAAATGTTCTTCCTGAACCTATCGATGACATTTTTTATCATTTACGTAATATTGCTACTTTTGACTTTCTATATATTGTATTTATATGATGAAATAAACGAATAAATAAGTTTCATTTTAAATAATCGACAATCTTGTTATAAATTATTTAAATTTTACCGAAAATACTACAGTATTTAACTATGTATTATTTCTTTCAGTACAGTTATAGGTAATAATTGCTGCATATTTAGTATTGTCAATTGAATTTAGTCTTCGTTCCAACACAGGATACTGTGAAGAATGTAAAATACTGATTCAATTACATTTACTAAATACATTAGTTTTGCTTAAAAATGCAGCGAATCTTTAAAAAAATCTAATTTGTATTTCTTGTCGTAACTCTCTTCTACATTAATCATTTATATAATATTTACAAATCTTTATCTTTTCCGTCTCACCTTTTTCATCATTTCTTTAACTTAACGTACATATTTTATTATTCAGCACTTAAGTCCTGCGGCAACGTTATTTACTACTCAAGATATTAATTTAAGTTCGTTGTAGCTTTATCTCTTTTCTCTGTTCTCACTTTGGCTTCAGGCTCTGCTCGAGGTGGTTCATGACTTATTCGAACAACAGACTTCTGTTAACGCAGTTGTCACTAAGATTATGCAAAGAGCTCAAACTTTACTTAACTGTGAACGTTGCGTCGTTATGCTGGAAGACATGACAGATAAAACTGCGTCGAAAGTGAGTAGTTGTGATAAAATATTGACCTTTAACGTAAATTAGCGCCTTTTTTATATGTAAAACATGCGTCTTAAGATATAAAAATCATTATTATTTTCACGATTTGTAAACTTAAGATTTTTTTTAATTTTGAGTCGCATGACGATGAAAAAGCATTTGTAAAATAAATTATAATAATGTAAAATTGAAAAATATTATAGCAACGGGTTTTACTGAGATATTATAAATGCAGTATTAATAAATTAAAAAGATAAGATTTTACCTTTGCTTAATTAACAAAATGTCATGATTTTTATTCAAAATATTGGTTTTTAGAAAATTTCACTTTCTAATAGAACTTAATTTAAAATGTCAGTGTCAAAGTGTAGTTATAGGTTTCAGAACTATATTCAATGTTATGTTTAAATCCCTTATGGAAAATCACAATCCAATAAACTGTTATTAGTAGTACATTGAAATACGTTTATACCATAACTTAACGATGTATAGGTGTCTCAACCAAGAAAGTTTCGTGCTGTGTGCATTCTAACTAACACAATAGATTTCTGTTCCTTTGGCTTGGTCTCTTTGGTGATTCAGACGACTGTTTTGTTTTAGACGTTTGTTTTCATGCATATTACAGTATATGTCTTTTTGTCAGGCGGTACACAACATTAAATCAAATTAGGTAGTGTTAGCTATAATTTTTAAACCAATAAGAATTACCTTGGTGTAGAAATATAGAGTTAGAAAAACTGTAAAAATTAAATCTGTAATCCATAATTATGAAAATATCTGTAATCTATAATTGTTCCTCAATTATAATTTAAAATAACGCCAAGCTAAAATTGTTTTTATTACATAGGTATTAGTTGCAAATTTGACAACAAAGTATATAAATGTGCAAATGCTTCAAACTGCCTCATAACATCGTGTTCAATTGATTTTACTCTAAAACAATCAGTTCCAATATTTAAGACTCCCTGGTGCCCGGGATGCGAGAACTTAATAGTGTGTGACGACTGGCCGCTCATTAAATTTGTAGAATGTTCGTGTGGATAGAAGCATTGATTTGTAAACTAACCGAACTGTTATCACGTACTGACAGACTAATATACTTTTGTTACTACAGCCGGCCATACTCAGTAAATAGTAAAAAGCTTAATTTTAATATTTAATCAATCGTAACTAACGCAAATAAGTGAATCAATATTGGAGAGTAATGTTATCGTTTAGGTACTGAACTGGCGAAGTCTTTAATATAGTATGTCTAAAAATATCAGTTCTAAAAATAGTTATTTAAACTTATGATTTGGAATTAGGAATATTAGGGTTATCCATAACCTTAACCTAACCTTAACACTTATCTATATTCATAAATTAAAAAGAAATATTTAGGCAGTTTGCTACCCGCTTCAGTAAATTCAGTAAAAAAATTATTTTAAGTATGTACTATAGTAACTGTTACTATAGCCTGTTACAAATTAGAAACTTGAAATTTACCGTTTTTTTAGATAAAGTTAAAATAGCTCTTATATGTTTTTTGTTATTGTTTTTGACAACATGAAAATTAGTTAAACAATCGGTTATACGACCCCTTTATAAAAAGATTAAAGTTAACTTGATAAATTTTGAATCTTAAAATGTATGTGTACTGAGTAATAACTGCAATTAGACAGTTTGATACGAATGGTTTTAAGTGAACTTTATGTGTCTTCATGTTGAAAATGTTGACAACCGCTGAGCGAAAAGACAAGTTTTTACGACATTCTTACATAGATCCTTTGAACCAGTGAAGTGATCGATTTTATTGATTAGCACTTCTGGTAGAATGCGACCGCAGCGTTTTCTTGCGTTTTTCTTGCGGAAGCAATAGCGTGCTCGTTTTTATTGTTTGTCGAGATTGAGATAAGTAGAATTCTAGTCGCAAAAGGACAAAGTTTAATTACTTTCTTCTGCACTGAAAAGAGTAACCTAATAAATGTTTTACAGAACAAATCGATGGGACGAAGTTGTGTTATTTAATAATTTTCAGCGGCTGGATGTTTACTTAAACTATTTTTAATTGTATTATATACGAATTATAGGACACGGTTCTTAACACTTTTAATTAATAACGATTAATTATAAAAAAGTTACAAACAAAATTCTATCCTTGTTTTTAGCTATCTTATTTTTTTCTGTAAGCTGCAGCATTTGAAGTACTATTATAATTATTGCAATAAAATAAACAGAAAATAATAGTGTCGGGAAACATTTTTCGGAAAAGATAATGTGTCGGATTATAAAAGAACTTCTCAATTTTATTTAAAACTAATCTTTATATATCTTGTTATTTGAAGGACAACTTGTTTGTGTAGGCCTAGTCCTACCTGACATCTGTCTAATTTGCATTATAATCTCTATCTGATAATACTTTTTGATACTCTGATATATCTATTTCTACATTATAATATTGTAGCGTATTAGATATCATGTTTTACAAAACACTATACAAATTTCTTTTATAAAATATTTATAGAGTGGTTTAATTTTTTTAATATTTTGATCATGACATTACTTTTTATTAATTTAGCAAAGAGGTAAATAAAACAATGCGCACCTGGCGATTGTCCCTTGAACTGAATTAATAGTGACATTTAATTAATCACGTACGAGTTCAGATTTATGTGATATTGTTGCTGATCATAACAAATCAAAATAAGTTAAACGAATCAGACAAAATAACGATTACGCAGCGTGTTTGCTGATCATATTCTGACTTGATGTTTTTTAAGCCAACAACTAATGAACACTAAATCAATAAATGACAATAATGTAGCATAACCTATTCCCCCATGTACACTATTATGCACAGTAAAAATTGTCGTATCCAGTATCGTTGGATTGGGTCAAATATAAACTATCAGAGTTGATTTTTCTCTGTAGTTTATACGACGGTTATGATTAAGGATAGCAAAATTATTTAATACTGCAAATTAAAAAAGTCGAAATATATGTGAAACTAATTTCTTTCTTGCCATTGAGGTGTCAAGGATATTGCAATTTAAAGAACGCATCTTCGTGACTTAGTGGGTCATTTAAAATTCTCTGACCCAAGCATCAGCGGTGTAATCCTAAAAAAATAAGTGGGGGAACGCCTAGATGAGTGGCGTAAGGCAAAATCTTGCTAGAATTTTTGCATGTTTTTGCGCTTTGTTTTAAAACTGTTGCATGTACAAAACTATCATAAAATTATTGTGATAAATTGAAAATTAATGTAGTTTTGTCAGATACAGAAACTATTGTGAAATAATTACAAACAATTACAGACAGAGAAACACTCAGAGAACATATATATATATGCCCAAACTGATAATGTTTTAAACACAATTATACCATCATAGCTGGCCGGGCCTCTAGGGGCATGTGCCCCATTATCCCCCCCCATTTTTGCCAATTATAAACACAGTTTATAATAGTTTCAGAGGAGAAAAATTATTTTACGGTATACAGCGAGTAAAACTGTAAGTGCTGTGATTGTGTGCAGAGAACATAAAAAATTAATTTAAAAAACAGTCAAATAAATAGCTATCAAATCTTCAAATGCAAAATTTAGAAAAAAATTGTTCATAAGTTGTTTTTATTAAACAAACCTCATGAAAAATAAAAGTTTTTGTCTAGACGTTTTATCCAAGTTATCAAATGATCTCACATATTCGTCCATTTTAATCGATGATATTCATGGTTAAAACAAGTTAGTGGAATATTAAGATTATTGAATGAAGTTCAGAACAAAAATTTATCATCAATATTACAAAAATACAGGCGCAACCACCCCGAAAATCAGATCAGATATACTGACTTTGTAACATTACTTGTAATTATGTAGATAAAAAGCTGTAACTTTGGTATTTTACCTTTGATGTACTTAGCAAGAAAGTTATCTATGAGAATTTAATCAATATCAATCAATCAATAAAAGTTTAACGTTTGTTTAACCGTCGAGGGACGACGTCGCAGACGTTCCTCAGTATCAGGAAAGACCACACATGCTCCACCCAAGCAGTGAGGACAACCATCAACTGAGAGGAAACCATTTAGCCGGGAAATCAGTCGGTAAAAAGAAAAAAAAATCTACGGTGGAAATAGATAAGTTTTAAGCTGAGAATGAAAGAAATGAAAAGAAGTAGAGGAACGTAAGCTAAGAGGTAAACTTATCCGCCAATTTGTACCCATAACTAAAAGTAGACTACCAGCTTCCTGAATTATTATCTCTGAATATTGTACACCTATAGTACTGTTGCGGAATTGAATAAAATAAAGTAGGTGACCCAGAAACAGTTATGACGTTGTAACCTTATCGATGACGTTTATGTCGTCACTTGCTCTAAACTAGATAACAATATCCAATTCGTTTCTAAGTCAGAGAGAATTGAATCTCGCTGAAAAATAAATAACAGTGACACAGTGAAGTGTCAACGGACTGATCTAATTTTTACATGAATTTGAGCAAAATAGTGGGGGAACGCGTTCTCTCCCTGGAAAAAAAGTGGGGGAACGGCGTTCCCCCGCGTTCCCGCCCCATTACACCACAGCCAAGCATGCTCCTCAGATTACACATTTTTTGAAACATTGTGTTTTTTAACAGAAAAGTTTTCTCTAAAGCTTTCGACATGAATCATTTAACCTTGAGTGTAAAGCATTACCGAATTATGCACAACTTATCCGGTATATGTGCTCGGCTAATAAGTCACAGCAAACTTCGATTACCTACTCAATATATATATACTGTTTGACACGTGCGGCAGCGTTTCTCACCTTCTTCAACTATAGAAAAAAAGTAAGGCGTAAACTGAAGTTCGTGAAGGGATTAAATTATTTCGTTAATTCAATTAGACACTCGTAATTGAATGATCACGGCTATTATTCATTGCACGACGGTCACTGACATATCTGACCGTGAGGTTGCAGAAGTGATGTGACGAGAGTTGTGCGTGAGAACGAGAAAATTGCAAAGAAAAAACGTGTCAAGACTGTCCGCATGACATGCGTTGTTGAGTACATGCTACGCGATAACGAGGACGTAATACCAAATGCACGCTGTTTAGACATCTATTTTTATATTTTGAAAATTTTAATATATTGTTTTTTTCTAATTTATCATTATATGTGTTAGTGAGAACATATAAATAAATCTACTAAAAATATATCTCTTTCATCGTCATTAGAAAATATTTTATTTATGACTGTTGATGCAAATTGAAACCGGTCAACAATAGAGCGTTGACTTCAGCATAACAATGACCGTCGTTGACCATTTCATTGCTTCTGCTATTTTGAAAATTATGTAAACTCTGTTTAAATATGAATAACCATTTTTGAGATGTAAATAAATGTATTAAACTTTGTGGTGAAATTTAAATCTATAATTTGTATAGGCCCCTTACATTCACGATTAAATGAATTCTTAATTAGCAAGTGATTTGTCACTTATTTGTAGTAGCCTATGCTATACATAATTTTATTTCTTAATCTTTACAGTAATACTGTCATAACTTAACTGTGTCCTATTATATGAAATTTAATGTTAAATTGTAAGTATAGCTATGAACTAAAATGTGTATAAACTAAATAACTAAAATATTTTAGTATAATAAAACTATAAACTAAAATATTTAAAGCTATGAACTAAAATGTGAGATTTTATAGATATCAGAACACTGTCGACTCTTTGATTTAAAGCAGCCAAAATCTGGACAATCTCAAGCCAAGTAAGTATTCATTTAATGTAAAGTATTAAAATATATAATATATAGCAGATGGCTTTATAAACACTGAGCAATTTTTAACTGAAAATTCAGACATTTACGAGATGGAAAAAAGCTCGGTCACATATAATTTACAGTGAAAAATTGCTTCATATATTTACATTTAATAATTATATAATAATATATTATGTCTTGTTTTAGTATTATGTAGCTGCTTACTTTAGTTTTATACTTACTAACATACTTACATACTTACATACTTACTAACATACTTACATACTTACTAACGTACTTTATTTTTATAATATATTTATTTAATCTATTTCTTTTATGAAGCGGCTCGCCAACTATATTTCATGTAGACGTCAGATCTCAAGAACAAACGTCACCCGGATGTGACGCCATAAATCTTTCAGATCAGCAGTTGGAGAGTATCTATGCTGTTTCGGTTAGTTTAACACTATGTTTCTATTATTTACTGTACACCGGATGATTCTCATCCCAAAACAAGTTAGCAAAATTGTAACAACGGCGGAATTGGATGATAAGGGTCGCCGGTCCGGAAATTCAGTCTTTCCATTCGTTAGGTAGCAAGGTGCTGCTCATTAGTAGCCGTGTCATTATAATATTTTTTGCTATGATGGTTAAATGTATACAGTATTGCATTTCAATGTACTGTATAAGTTACAGCAAATTGTCTTTTGTAAATAAAATATTCAAACTTCTTAATATAGGAATAGTACTTAAGCTTGAATATTAGTATGCCTGTTCAGATGGAATGTTATAGATTGTAAATGTCACTGTAATTATTTCACTGCAATACTTCATATATAACTTAATTTATTTGTATTTTAAAGCATATTCATGTACTGATATTCATAGCGTATACTTTGCATACAAAAAATGTTGAGCCAATTTTAAAGCTTGACACAAATTTACATGCAGAGATTAAAGTATGCTTTATTTAATTTTTTGACTAAATTGATTTACTAAGAAAGTCGACGCTGTTATTGTTATGTTATTCATTTAACATAACATTCTTCTAATTAATCAAAAATTTAAATTTATCTAGAATTTGATTAATATTTTCAGCATGATCTGGTTGGTGTCAGCGCAAGCGGAATATTGTGTAAACCGATTCGTAACAGCAAGTTTCAAACAATAGGTTTGCCTTTATACAAAGATTAAATTTAATTCTAGTTTAGTTTGAAATCACACTTTGATTAGACAATACTTGTGAATATTTACCTAAAAATAAAGTGTTTAAGTAATAAATAAGTTTAATTCTATTTGAATATTTTCGCTATTATGTTCAAAGGTGCTGCACAACTTATAAATAAGCTTGAAGGCGGTCAATTTGATGAAAATGATGAAAGGCTTTTTGAGGTAATTATTTTATAATAACATTAAAAACAGCTGTTATATAGAAATTTGTTAAATATATCTTATTATTTTCTATCTTAACTATTGGAATTTTCACATTCTTCATGAAGTAGGTAACTTTAAGTAGCAATATTGTATTGAAATAAAATTATCCCAAGGTAGGCCTAGAATTTTTGTGATAGATAGCATGCTGTGAAATATAAGCAATAAAAACAAAATGAATCTCTTTACACGGTATTCTTTTCAAGCTTATTACTACATTACTTTTAATATCTAGCATCGATCATTTTATGAAGATATCAGCAATACAGATTGAGATGGTAGTGAAAAGTGAATAGCAATTTCAATAAATTATTTTAGATCATTACAAACAGATCGATATTAAAAATAAATAAATTGCTCTAAATTCTTTAAAGGCATATTTAATTGCAGGCTTTCACCATATTCTGTGGTCTTGGTATAAATAACTGTCTGTTATTTGATGAAACAGCTCGAGCTGCAGCAAAACAAGCCGTGGCACTTGAGGTAGAATTGAAATCACAGTTTTTGTTTTATTAAACGATTTTAAGCATCTAAATAGCCAATAATCAATTAATTTATTAAATATTGGCTACTTTCCAGTGATTACTTTATATATTTTTTCATTATTTATTTTGTCATTGACTGGCCAATTCATCTTACAACACATTTTTTAGTTTATCTTCTGACACTGACACTAGTTTCTCTCAATGCAAAAACTGCAAACTATAGTATGTTAACAATCTAATATATATTTTATCATCATAGACAAAAAGGACATAAAAAGATGTAAGTTTCATAAATAATAATATATTTATTATTGTATTTAGGTGCTTTCTTATCACGCTACAATTCCTGCTGATCAAGTATTACTATTTAAGGTAAAATTGATTGAATGTTATACAATGTATATTTTGCAGAACATTATGCAGTATATCTGTGTGAGTAGCACAAAGTGTATAGTGTATACGACAACACAGAATTATACTAATTTTTCAATTAGTTATCATCGATAATAGAATAACAAAATTATCATTTCATTTTATAATTATGAGACCAATCTGTATTATGCTAAGATAATTTGTAATATTCTAAGATATCCAGTGATATTTTGTATAAGGTATACACACCGTTTCATAATGTTACAAGAGATAACTTGTGATTTTAATTTTTCAACAGAATTCCTTTGTACCATCTTCCTATGAATGGAGACTATGTGATCTGGCTTTCAATGATTTCTCATTGAGTACAGACGACATGGTGTTGGCTGCAATACGAATATTTAAAGACATGGGTCTAGTCAGACGTTTTAAAATTGATTATGATGTAAAAATTCCTTTGATTTAATATTTTTATTTTAGTTGTGATATAATATTTGCTAACATGGTATATAGAGCGGTTTGGGTATATAGTAAATTGAAATAATACTGTTTGTCTTTATCTTACCTTAATGTTAATGAATTGAAATAATTTGTGTAAATCATCAAGAAGTCACAATACTGGATTTGTTGCAGGATTTCAATATTTAAATATCAAAATCTAATTCACTTAATATCTCAACCCTATTAAAAACTCTAATTATTCTCATCTATATCATTTTCGTGTTATTGTTAAATTCAAAACATGAAATTATTTGTAGTGATATCAAAAATTCTATAGATTAAGACTTCTGGTATATGTGACACAATAATTTATTTATTCATTTTTTGCACCACATATTATTGTGGTACAAAAAATGAATACGACGATCTATTGATCATCATAATGATATCGTAGAGCTTAACTACAGCAATTTTATGTTGTCTCAACATGGTTTTATGAATTTTATGAAAATGTTAAATGAATTAATTATTGTTTTGTTTTGTTTCAGACTCTGATACGATGGTTGCTAACTGTAAGAAAGAATTACAGAAATGTTGCCTATCATAATTGGAGACATGCATTCAATGTCTGCCAATTCATGTATGCAGTGCTAGAGGTAGATATTTGTCAGAAATAAATATAATTTGTCATTAGATTTACCTATTTTATTCAATTCAAAGTATTTCATATCACATAAAATATTTTGAGATCAATAAATTTATGATTTTCTGAGCAAATTTCAACTTTACAATTTCATTTCTTCTTATTTTTATTTTAATTTTGATTTTCTTAGAACTGCTATTGTTATTTAAAATGTTGTATAGACTTGCCATGTAAGAAATTACTTCAGTGATGCCGAATGCCTGGCATTAATTGTGGCATGTCTATGCCATGATTTGGATCATAGGGGCACAAATAATGCCTTTCAACAAAAGTTTGTATCATTACACTTTATACATAAATTTTTAAAAACTGCTCATCTTCTTTATATCATGTACTGAAATGTGAAAAGAAAATATTTCATGTAGAAATTTGTATTTTTATTTAGTAAACACTAAATATCTATGAAAAATCATAGTAGGATTAAAATAACTAGGTTTTCATCAACACTTGGTAATAATTCAAATATTTACTTAATAGAAAAGTTCAAACAGTTATTTGAGACTATTTAAACTCTTTTGAAATTTATGAACTAATTTTGTAAACAACCTACAGTATTTCCAGACATTTGGTCTGGGTTTAACTATTTAATTTCAATTGTAGTTTACTATGATTTACAGTAAATATTGCTTTAGTTTAGGTAGATCTACAAAATGCTAATATGTTTATTGTGTAACAGGAGCAGCTCAGCTTTATCTCAGCTGTATGGAACACAGGCTACACTTGAACATCATCATTTTAATCACGCTGTCATGATACTCAATAGCGAGGTTTTGGCTAATTCTTATAATTAGTTTCTAATTCAAGAGTCTATCGCATATTTCAAATATAAATATAAAATATAAGTATTATTAAATATCATAATGAAATCAAAGAAAATGATGAAATATCCTGTATATTGTTTATGAACTTTCTGTCCGTGATATAACCTTCTCTTGTAAATACGTTTATTCTACTTTCTTCTGAAAAAATTTAAGCATTGAACTGGAAAACAAAAGCTGTAACACTGCTATCATTTTTTATATAAATACTGTATATACTGTGTTGTAGTAGCCATTTGATTGTTATTATTGACATTGTTGCTATTAATCAATTATTTTGCAATTGAAATAAAGCAAAATAAGGTCCGCTGAATGATCCATAATAGTTTCAAGGCAATCGACTTTCAGAAATCTATATTAATGTGTATAGGCTCATCAAATAATTATTTTATTTTATTTAAATATGCACTTGTTATATATTTGAATAAACATATCAGCATTGTTGTTATTCTTCTAATGTTATTAGAAAGCTACAGTGTATTTCTATGCGAGTATCTTTAACTCAACTGTATGTTTAACAGGGACATAACATCTTTTCTAACCTCGACTCAACGACATACAGCGAAGTGATGAACTTTCTCAAACATGCAATACTTGCCACTGATCTCACTCTTCACATGCAGTGAGATTATTGATATTCATACTATTGAAAACACAAATTTAACTGTGTCTATGCCAATTAAAGAAGCCAATAATAATTTTAATTCGTATAATACATTTAAGAGTCTAAATAAACTTAGTTTAATCTGAATTTAATTAGATTATCTCAGTTCTCGTTTTTAATTCCAATTATGAAAATTGTTAAAGAAGTTGACTCAAATCTATATCAAATCTAGCTGACATGGTTTATGAATTTTATTTAATGTTCAGTTAAATAAAATTCACATTTTTATTTAATAATCGAAATTAAATCTAGTTGACTCGATCTGAAAGTTTAGTTCCAGTGTAATGTGCAATATTTTGATGATTTACTGCACCATTTACAATGCTCTCAATCAAAAAACATTTGCTGTCCTCCAACGACCTCAATCTAGACGCCTTTAAGTTCGATTTAGTCAACTTTAAGTTTGGTTCTAAAACGTTTAGGTAAAAAAAATCTGTATCATTTCTTTATAGAGCCAGAAAGAAATTCTTTTCTCTCATTGGCTCAGGCGATGAGGTCAGCTGGACAGATCCAGCCAATCACGAGACGCTGTGCAGTATAATGATGACAACATGTGACATTGCGGCCATTACTAAACCTTGGGAGGTACAACTCAAGGCTGCTGATTTAGTCATAATGGAATTCTTTGATCAGGGAGACAAGGAAAAAACAATACTTAATTTACAGCCACTTGTGAGTCTATTTATAGAAAAAGTATACAATCTAACACACGGTTTACACCGGTTCGAGCGCTTTATTGGGTGCTCTGTCAGGCGCTCTATTGGGCTCTCTGTTCGGGCGCTCTGTTGGGCGCTTCGTTGGGCGCTCTGTTAGCCCGACAGATTCCCGACAGAGATCCCAGTGTGAATGGTGTGTAAACAATTTTAGAACACTTATTTCTTAATTTATTTATTTTGTTTTTCAAATCGGATAAAGTTGAGTTTATTTATTTTTGTTTAAATTAATAATTTTGTTCCTAAAGCATCTGTTTTCAACAGCAGGAAATTCTGCAAAGAACTTGGTGCTGCTTTTAACCTTATCCTTTTGAGGCAGTTTATATCATTGAAATTAGAATTTCATTTAATATAAATTGCGTTTTTGTTTTTGCTTTTTAGGCAATAATGGATCGAGAAAGAAGAGATGAACTTCCTCGACTTCAAATAGAATGGATAGATGGCATTTGTCTACCTCTCTATGAAGTAAATGTTATTCTGTTTAAATTAATAAGTGCTAATGTATAGGCCTACTATTAGTGTCTTAAATAGAACTATTTTGAACCTAAGTTCAAAACACAGAAAGTGTTTTGAAATTCGAAAATGTTTTGAACATTCTATACCTGCATAACCATACAGTTACATGGTCAGTTTATATAAAATATTAAAAATGATCCAAATTCTCTATCGTGAGGTATATTCTATGCATAGACTAGAGAGCTTTAACAATTAAGTGATCTAAATCAACTATATTAATATATTCAACTATGTTAATATTATATATAGAATTGGATTATCTTATTAAGAATTAAATTCTGAAATTTGTTTTTGTTTCACAGTCACTATCTCAGATGGATTCTAACTTTCAGTCACTTTTAACTAACGTCATATCAAACAGAGACCACTGGCAACGGTTACAAACGAATCTAGATAAACATCTAAAACAAACTGCGGTCTAAACTAAACATTCCAATTTGTATACTGCATTTATTCCCAAGTATTATTTATTAAATTGTTGTTGATAATATCATAATAATGTTTCTTGCAGGCTCAGTGGTTAACATTGGTTTTTACTGAATTTTAATAAATTTATTGAAGTGATTATTGCAATCTTCTATTTTGAGTGAGAATTCTGTTCTAATGGGGTAGAAACTCAAAAGAACAAATTACAAAGTCAATGACAAATTATGATCTTCGTTTTTTAAATGTTTATAAATACTTTCGTCGCTGATAAATAATAATAGGCTATTCCTATAATTTCTTGAACATAATTAGGGCTTCGCAATTCGAATCTCACGAGCCCATTTGTCTAATAAAAGGCAATTTTCATCAAATGTTCAAAAATGAACTTAAAAATGCACTGCACTGTCATTTTTCTATCATGAATTTATAGTCTATTTTTGAGAAACATCATAACATTTAGAAAACTTTAACACCAAAATATTGATAGGATAAATTAAATTTACTACGTTCTCTAAACAAATTTGAATGCTGCAAAATGTTCTGCTGCGCAAATTCTTTCCTTTAGCGCATCCTATGCATCTAATGATATAATGACACATTAAAAACACAAGAATTTGATGATAGAAGAGAACCTTGACGAAAAATATAATATGGCAATTATAAATATTACTTTTTACCTAAAACCTTTGATAAATATCGTTGAAATTTTTAGAAACCCTTTGACCTCCGAAACATGGTGTAATGTTTCTTGATCATTAACTATCTTTTCTCATGTTATTATTATTGCTGTCAGTGTCTAAAATAAATCAATCAAACAAAAATAAAAGATACTGCAGACAAGTCAGTCAACTATTCTATTGGATCCAACTCTGCTTATTATCAGATCGATTTACTCATTCTGGCTACTTTTATAATTTCTGAATGTGCGTAGAGTTACAATTATGTAAGCAAA
Source organism: Oconnorella tubifera (assembly GCA_034700105.1). Classification (NCBI taxonomy): domain Eukaryota; kingdom Metazoa; phylum Annelida; class Clitellata; order Enchytraeida; family Enchytraeidae; genus Oconnorella; species Oconnorella tubifera. The sequence goes on along the minus strand of JAQIXG010002404.1, from coordinate 307 downwards.
GTATTGTTCTATAACATCATTTAATAGCAACAAATCGTCATTTCAAAGACCTGGCAATGAACACTAAGTATAACACGGCAAAATTGACGTGATGAAATCGATGACAAATGCATTTGCTACCTCTAATGGTACAGACTTTTTACACTGTAGACACACATTTAGCTAAATACGAAACGTGTCTAAATGCCATACAGAATAGTAGGCCTATAATATATCTGGGCCTACTTTAGTCTATTATTTAGAATATAACGAATGAAGAAATTTCATGATATTGTTTTTAGCGTATTACAATGTTTGTTTTAATATA
>JAQIXG010002403.1:0-17821 GCA_034700105.1 Oconnorella tubifera | reverse complement strand
CAGACGACTTTTATATCTGAGAACGAGTTATCTCGGGATGCACGGGATAGGTCAAATTTCTGAAGGACGAGTTATCTTGGGGATCACAGTAAAGAGGTTAAAAACAGATGACATTTAAGAGCGACGTACTTAAATAAGCGTGCATACGTATGATCAACATATATAAATAGAGAATCTAACAGCGGTAGCTTACAAGATGTCATTATTGAAGAGAACAGTATCCTGAGGCACTACACCTATAAGACCACGCAGTGAATCTTGACGGACCTGAAACAGTAAAGAAACAGTATCAAAAACATATCAACTAATCCTAACCCTAATCTACAAGTATATTATATAAACATACCAATATGCAGGCATATATAAAGCTATGTATACAAATACAGGCAATGCAAACTGATAGAAGCGAAGATGTATTTTAAAAGTTATAACAAGGTTTATATTTACGTTATATACATTAAGAAATTAACTAGCTAATCATGATCAACCATCTAAAAAGAAAAACTTACAAAACAAATGATGCAAAATTGATAAGACACGAAACAAATATTTTAAACGCAACTTTAAACTTCAAATATCGATAGTGAATAATGCATCAAAAGTAGTTTTCTGTCAATTTACAAGTTAGCGAAATACTGCAAGACAAGAGATTCAAACCTGGGACCTATCAATTACGGGCTCAACACAGTACCACTTCACCAAAGAGAAAAGTAATAGTTAAAAGAATATTAGAATTGCAAATGAATTAATTTCTACCTTAGAAATATCCTGTCCATCAATTCTAATAGACCCGGACTGTACGTCGTAGAAGCGAAAAAGAAGTCTGATGACGGTGCTCTTGCCGGCCCCTGAGGATCCCACCAGGGCATACGTCTGTCCCTCAGGAACAAGAAACGACACGTTCTTTAGTATCGGCATCCTGTATGACATCATCATCATCATCAGACATAATTCAGTTAAAAACAGTTAAAAACACTAAAGACACATTAGATACTAAAGTAGTATATACTCATAAAAACTGAAATAGTGTCATTCAATTATAAAATTACTACATATAGATAGTATTCTATATAGAGTAAAAAACTACTATTGAGAAAAAAATTCAAATAAATGTACGCAATATAACCGAGAAAATCTAGGTATTTATAACTAATAAAGCTTATAATAAGATTTATAATTAATAATACGAATTATAATAAATAAAACAAGTACTTAGAAGTACTACAAGTACGTATAAGTACTACAAGTACTTAAGTACTGTACAACTGACTCTGGCTTGTAGTGAAAACAGACATTTTCAAACTCAATCGTCCCCTTTGTGACTATCAACTCGGGAGCATCTGGCAAATCTTGAACCTGCACGTAAAAACATCACAGAGGGAGACGTCAAACTAATACAGGGATAGGAAAAATATACAAAATATATATTATATATTAAAAATATATTGCTTTTACGATTGCGATAGATGTCTACACAACTCATTCAACTGAAAGTTTTAAAAGATCAGAAACATTCTATCACTTTATTAAGAATAAAAATGCGAACAAAAGAGTTAAACAAAAAAGTTTGCGAGTTACAAATGCAAATAAAACAAATTCTAATTTGGGATATAATTCAAGCAAAGATTAAAAATCCTGAAGAAAGAATTTAAAAGACACTTATTACGATCCTAGTGAATAAAAACTTGTAGATTTCCGCATTACTAAATCGCAACATACTCCGGTTTCAATGCTATAGAACTGAACGAATGCTAAAACACTATTTTGTGATGTGACATTAATATAGAAATAAATAGTTTGTAAGACAAGAATAAGTAATAATGCTCACCTCCTGTTTTTCACTCAGTAAATCGAACATGTTTTCCATATCAATAAAAGCTTGCTGAATTGTTCTGAATTTAAACCAAAAATAGAAACAAAATCAGTTTGCTTTTAGTCCATCGAATTAACGAAACTACATAATCAAGCACAAATATATATATATAATAAATAAAGTGTTAAAATAAGGCAACATTCTAGAAATATTACGCATATATTTCCTAAAATTCTAATTACTAAGTTATTAGAGGTCAATGACCCGCTACAGAGGTCATTAACCCGCTATACAGGTCATTGACCCGATATAGAGGTCATTGATCCACTGTAGAGGTCATTAACCATAAATTATCGCAATTTTCTAATTCCGACACAAAAAAAGACCAAGACCTCCGTACCTATAGAAAGTACCGAACCAGTTTAGAGGTACGTAGAGTTGCACCACGTACGTAGAGAACAGAACGTAGTCCCCCACTGTCATGCCTCTATTGTCCGATACATAGTAGGCGCACAACATCATGCCAGTCAGTAGGCCAGACGTGATGACCACACTCTGGACTGTATTGAGAAAGTTCAGAGAGGCTGTACTTACCCATTCAGCTTTCTGCGGAGAGAAAGAAATACTTCGTAAAATATATATACAAAATGAACAATATTTACAATATAAAGACATAGAAATAAAAGTAGAAATATATAAATAGAAGATATGTAGCTATAATATGTTACAACTTATAGATTTCATGATAAAAAACGTTTTGCAATCAAACGATTCATCATATATAGTTCATGTCATTTTTCATGATATATCATTCACGATATATGGTTCATGACAATTCGTTCATGACCTTATAAATAAATGAATGAAAATCATAAAATGCACATTAACGATAATAAAATTTCAAGCAAAAATTCACCTGATATTTAAGAATAGACTCCCGATAACGATTCACTTCAAAATTTTCTGCTCCGTAGTATTTCACCTAGAAGAAACAAATAGCGCAAATTTTTGTAAAATTCTAAAACATTCCGTTTGTTCATTTAACGCAAGTGATGAGTGAAAAATTGACTCTTAACACAAGTGACGAGTGAACACTTGACTCCTAACACAAGTGATGAGTGAATACTTGCCTCCTAAATGAGTGAACACTCAACTCTTAAGACAACACAAATCAAATAATATTTTGTCTAAGAATGCGAATGAATGAAAGAGTGTCTAAACTATTTTATACCCGAATATATTTGTAAAATGTATATTTGAATAATTTTAAACGTATAAAAAAATGAACCGTTTCAAAATTGAGCAAAGAGTCAACAGCCCTTGCGTTCATTTCATTGTCTAACTTATTCATATCTCGTCTAAATCTTGTTCTCCATTCTGTGATAGCTATCGTCACAACTGTTAATACAATAACAATACAATAATAATTATAATAATAATAGAATAACAATAACAATAAAAAATGTAATAACGTGCAACAAGATAACTTAGCGATACAAATCATGTCATCATTTCGCACAAGTAATAGTTTTAAATCAAAAACAACCGATTCATTCAGCTATGATATTTGGTTATAATAACTAACAAACAACAACTAATAACAAAAAATAAACAAACAACAGTAAATAAACAACAACTAACATTATAAAACCAACTTCTAGCAGTAAATTATATCAATTGATGAGTAAGTGAAACTCTTACACATGTAGAGTACCATTGCAACGAAGACAATGAGAGCGAACCAAGCGTTGAATACAGTGAGGAAATAGACGATAGCTATAATAATGTCAGCTATAGTAGGAAGTATACTGAACACTATGTAACTGAAAGCAAACACGATAAACAGAATTAAACAAAGGATAAACACAAAGTAAGATTAACAAACGCAAAGTTTGTACATATAAACATGCATATATATATAGCAACATATGTATAAAACAAACATCTATATCATATAAATTAATTGACATGCTATATAAATCTAAAATACTTACAAATTTAACTGACATAAACTGTCAGTAGTTTTGTGAGTATCATTTTATCAAAAAGCACGTAATATTTAGTAAGTAGTAATATAGTAATAAGTAAGATTTACTTGAGCAGACTATTGATACTATTAGTCCCCCTGTCCATAACTCTTAGAACTTCCCCCGTCTTTCGTCCCAAATGCCAACGCAGAGACAGTCTACAAATATTTCATCAAAAAATTTAACTAAACTAGACAGCTTTTTTTTTTACACATTTAAAAGTTAAACAGTGTCTTGGGAAACTATCCCAAAAGTTCCCAGCACTGCCGCTGCATACCCCCGCTGCACCGCCAAAGCAAGTCGTTCCTTCAGGAAAGAGGTGGATCTTGGATCTCCGGAAACCATAGAGATCCGTCTGCCCAACTCATTCACAAAAGTGAGACCCAACGTGCCCCATGAACCCAGTGTCTCAATTGCTATGGGAATGAACTCGTGCGAGGTAGCAAAAGCGGCGTACTTGGACAGCTTTTTCGACTCCGCTAAAGCTGCCGCTGCGCCCGACTCTTCTGCCGACCTCTTCACATATGAAGGCGCTAACGTGTCCATATGACGTGGCTAAGTTACGTTAGCGCCTTCACATATGAAGGCGCTAATGTAACTAGAAAGTAAATTATTAAAGAAAGAAAATGTAAGAAAGATAATTATTAAATTACTATTATCAAAGCGCAAACATTATTTTTAATCTACTTTACTGTACTATGCATACAAGACCCCATATCTCTGCTTGTCTGTCTGTCTGTCTGTCTGTCTTTCTCTCCATACATCTGTCTCTCTCTCTCTCTGTCTGCCTGTGTTTGTGTCTGTTTGTGACATTAATAAAACAAACCAGTACCTGTGTAGATGTCCAAAAAGTCTCAACTCAATCTCTCTCGTAGTGTACTGCTGAATCCAAATCCATAAAAATGATCTCGCATTATTCAGAACACCAGTTCCACCTGGTGAATGAAATTTAAATAAAATATTATTATACACTATCTTTAAAGTTAAACAAAAGCTAAATATCATTTTAAATTGGCATAAAAAATATCGCTCTAAGAGCTTGTAGTTAAGTGGTCAGAGCGTCGGACTTAAACTAATATATCCAGAGTTTAAATTCTGTATGTATCATAACTTAACTAACTTGCTGCACCCTTTAACAATATGACTCATAGAGCTAACCATAACTTAAATTAGTTGAAGATAATCAAAAATCATAATAATTCCATCACATTTTTATTCAAACCAGAGCTAAAATAAAAATAAAAAATCTCCCCCTACCCATTCCACCCCCCTGCAGAAACCACAGCCCCACATAGATGAGAATAAAGTCCCAACGGAATTCAACGCCCCCCGCTGAAACTGTGTACCCCGACACAGCAACTTGTGTTGTGTTCTTGGCTGATAAACTATCGACTAAAATTATACAAATATATTCGATAAGAATGTAAATATTTTTGCTTAACGTCACATCAGCAACCATGATTCTATTTAGTAGCGAATATTGAAAAAAATAACTAGTAAATCTACAGTAATAAAATACCACTTATTTTATATACGCTTAAACTAATTCAGTCAACTTAATAAAAGTTTCCAATTTAATTAAAATAATTAAAATAATTAAAATATAACCAACCGATATGTTTATAATAGATCGGTATGTACAGATTGACAATTCGGCCACAGACTAATAACCCCACGCATAACAACACGCAGAGTTGCAGGACAACCTGACCCTTGGGCCACATAAAGGGCCACAACAGGCTCAACTTCTTGACCAAGCTTGACCACGTTGACCTCTGACCCGTTTGAACCCCGGGGGTCAAAGAATTCGCATCATCTTCAATGAGAACCTAATAATGAATAAAAACGTCTTTTTTTAACTCGTAAAAATAATTTAAATTAGAAGATACAGATTAAAGAAATAAGAGAAGATATAAAAATTATTTAAAGAATTTTGCTGAAGGTTACAGCAGCGAAATAATATTAAAAATAATTACCAGAATTTGAATCTACAAAAAACATTACAAAATTTAATTTACTAAAATAGTTTAAAGCCTCTCTTGTAAATTGAAGTCAATTATGAACCATGACCCTAACCCTAACCTGCGTGTCATCAGCATTTGTGGGCTGATCCAGGGAGACCAGTAGACTGACGGGTTTCATGGTACCGGGGGCAATCAGTCCGAGCACAAATAAAAATAAAGTGAAGATGTAACGCCAAATCCATAACCCTAACTCTATGTTAGTCTCCGCACTGCAATAAAAATAAGATTTTTAGCAAAAAAAATAAATAAAGAAAACCCAGAGACTTTTAATAACAAAACTGCATCATTAGTTTTCCTATCATTTTAAAGAAAATTTAGTTTGTGAGTTACATTATGGCTGATTAAAGTTTCAAAGCTTTTTGTTATAATCTAACTTTTCAAACCCTACATTTTTCTACTCCAAATTAATATACTAAACCCTAAATCTAACCCTAACCCTTATCAAAGTAGACAAAAACTGTTTTATACGAGATGTCGATAAATAAATGATCATGACAGCACTGGCAAAAAATCTTTTTTCTTTCAATTAGTAAAATATGCTAAAGGATCTTATATCATACCATTAAAGATGATTACAATTTCGTATGGAATCTTTAAAAGAAGAAAATTTATTAAAACAAAATTTAAATCAAAACCAACTTTCGTTCCTTAAACCACCAGAGTGGACTACGTAACGACAAAAACGCAAGATTTTCCGCCACAAACGCTAACGTAAGAAAGACGAGTAGAATGACACCATGACCTCGCGTCGGTATGGTAGGTAGCATCCAACGACACTCAATATACATCACGGCTGATGCCATCAACCAGGCAATAGTTAGTAGCGCGCAAGTAAGTATCTATGACACAATGTTACTTACAAATAAAACTATATTATAATTTTAAAAAGTACATTAGGTTTAAAATTGTAAAAGAGCATATTAAGTTTAAAATTGTCAAAATATAAAAAGTATGTTAAGTTTATAATATTTAAAGATTATAAATGATTAAGATATTGGAATTAGAACTAAAAGGTCCCAAGTTCAAATCCAGTGTGTTTGCATATTTGCCACACCCTTTGCACCCTAATATAATTAGACTTAATTTAATTTATCATAAAAATTAGATTTTAAACTCGAATAAAACCAAAAAGACTTGTAACTAACCTGATACCCGTACACAGTATGATACCCCAGCCTGGTTCCCTGTAACGCTAAATAAACAATAGGTTCCAGCGCCATTAAAAGCGATGTTATAATCTGAATCCTAAGCCACAGCGACAACGAAATCAATCTCGCGTCAATCCTCGTAGCGTACTTGCGGTAGAAATAAACCTGCGCGCTACCACCTAATATCATAATCCCTCCCAAGATGGACGACACGATGGTGAAATAGAAGCAGGGAGAGAGACCGACATTGACCCAGGGCTGAACGAGGGAACTCCGATTGTCACAAAATGACATCATTTTGATTTCAAACTGAAAAACTGAAAATAAGCAATATTAATTGATTTATAAATAAAATAAATAAAAATTGGTATCATTTAACAAGACCTAACTAATCGTGATGATAAAAGTAATTTTTTACATTATTTAATGCAATAGCCGAGTCAAATATCGCCTAGTAATTAGGATTAGAAGAAATTATGGAAATGAGCTAATTCAGCGTAAAATTCAATAAAGGCATTAAAACGTCACCCTCCGTACAGCCTAATAATTATCCAATAAATTATCAAATTGAAATAAATATCAATTTATTTCAATTTATTTAAAAATCTTTAAATTATCCTAACTATAACGTAACGTGGACTATGGACGTAGACAACTTGTCTCTACGTCCACATCGTAGCGAATAACTTCAATAACAAATATACAATAATATACATTGACAATGTATATTTAACATTAATATACATAGACACACATATAGTATAAACAAACTATCTAACTATCCGCAGGACGGAAGTAAAAAAGCTCAGTTTAAATATTTTAGATCTAATTATAATTAGCTTATGAAATAAAAATATTAAAATAATTAAATTATTAAATAATTACCTAAAACATAAAATCACCTAATATCGCTCAATGGGCGATAGTATAGCTTCGTTGCCTTGTAAATTAAACGGAGCCAAAATTACAAAATTTGATCAAAAACTAATTTAAATTGATTTTTTTAACGCTAATCGCGTAATTTAAACTAAAGTTTATATACGATTAAGTTGAATTTGATGACGAAATTTAAGTCAAAATTACGAAATATGACTTTTGACTGATTGAAGTGACGATGACTTAGCAAAATTGATGACTTCATGACTTAAAACATCGAGATATGACTTTTGCTGAGTCATACTTTTATATCGATTAAAACATATTTTATTTCTTATTAATGAATTTTTGGGCATATGAGAATGATATCCGACTCTTTTGCTATTAATAAAGGGTTTTAAGAAATATTTAACTGAAATTAAGCAGTTTTAATGAGAATTAAGACAACAACTTTGATTACTTTGTTAAAAACAATACTAGTATTTTTATAAGTCAAATACAGTTCAGAATGGGGGACACAGAAGTTATTATTATAGGTCGGTGGTGGGGGACAATTATATGAAATTATTTAATCAAAGGGGTTGGGGAGAGTTACTCAAACTCATTTGTTAGCAACAGTGAAGGGGTGGTGTGGGTCATTTCTGGGGTGTGGGTGTATTAAGGCCATTAATGTAGGTTTAGACAAATTCCAATTTGTACAGGATGTTGCATTAGCGTATATAAAGAGTTAAAATATATAGTTAATGAAAAGAAATAAAATATATAGTTAATGAAACCGGTGTCTTCTTATCTTTTATTCGCAACGAATCATTAATTAATGAATTGACAATTAATAAATATAAAAAATTGATTACTCAAAACGAAGAATATAAAAAATTGAATACTAAAAACGAAGAAAAAAAGAAAAATTGACAAACTTTAATGATTGTAGATTTGTAGATTATTGTAAATTGGTTTAGAAGGGGGTTGATGCACCCTCCTATGTGTCGCCTCTGTATTCTCAAAATCGTTTAATAGCCGTCAAATTTATTTAAATTATAGAATATCGTTTAAATAATCAAAAATTATTCTTCAACCCCCCCCCCCCCCCCCCCCCCCCAACTAACTTCTGAAATATTTCCTTCCTGCAGAATCTTGTTTCATGCTGATTATTGTGGTGAAAAAGGAAATAATTTTTGAAAAATTTAAATTAAAAATTTGCAAAATAATTTAGTGTGGGGGGTGGAGGGGGGGTAAAAGACGTTTTTATCTAAATCGAATTCAAATCTGTACAGTCTGATTTAAAATTCTAAAGTTTGCAAAAAATCAGTTTTAATTCGATCAGGGGGCTACAATTCGGTTTTGCACCTCCTCACCGAGTTAGGGTTAGAGATGGTTTAGGGTTAGAATTTGGATTTAGATTGTAATTAGAGTCATAATTAGGGTTAACCGTGACCCAATATGCTTAACCCTAGTCCTATATCCTAACTATAACCATAAACATCCCAATTCGTAATTTATAATCCTAAGCTAATTAATCTAGTTAATACCAAATTAATACGATATATCAAAATCTCTATATTCCAAATTCGTCGTACACCTTTCTCGGGGACCCTTTTCTTACTATAGGGAACAGAGAACATGGAAGAGGAAGAGGAAGAAGGGGCTGCTTCAGAGACTGGTATCACTTCGACCCCCGTCAGTTTTTCTCCCTCCATGGGTGTAGCGAGGGACTTTGAGAATCTTCTGACGAGATTTAAAAGTTTAAACAGCGTTAGATTTGAACAGTTTCTTCAATGTTGGAATGATTTGAAGTTTTATCTCATTTTTTCTGGCAGACAAAACGATAGGGAATGTAGAGAAGTGAGCACATTTTTATCTTGGTCATATTTTTATGTAAAGTTTCAGTGGCACACCCGGGGGTGGGTGGGTGGGTGGGGAAAGACCCCCCCCAGGAGATTTTGTGATAAAAATTATATATTAGTTCAAATGTTAGGCGTCTCTAATTCTTTTATTAGTCTGGGTCTCCAATTAAATTGCAAATTGTTAAATTATTGATTAGTTTATTAGTTTTTGACGTTTTTACTTATTTCAGTTTACAGAGGAATGTTTAAAGTTGGCAGTTACATTCTGTCAATCTCAGTTGGCTTTGAATGTACGAATATTCGGTCTCTATATCATGTATGCTCTATATTTTCTGCATCCATTTGAGCCTAAAGTTAAGGTATTAAACTGCTAAATCTTATTTTTAAAAATTGTAATAATTTGTTACTTTTTTATTAACAAACTTAGCAAAGTCTAACGTGAAAGTTTGCCAAGAAAACTTTTCGTATTAAGTACCGCGCTAAAGGGTGCAACAAATCGTTATAAAATCGGCCACAAATATCTTGAATTTGAAACCTTTACGTTTCGAATCCGGCGCACTAATCATTCCGTCACAATATGACGTAAACATTTGACAGATTCGTGTCACGATGACGGACTGGCAGAGCGTTGAGTCGTTGCGTAGACATATAGAGACAGATAGACATTTAGACGCTGTCTATATATTCACTAGACTACGTTATGAGCAAGCTTTTCAGTTTGTAGCAATTAGATCTGAGGTCTGTACTCTTATTAAAGAAACTCATTTATTTCTATATTATGGCTGATTTTCGTGTTTAAAACGTATATTTTGTTGCTTTCTATGTACAGTTGAGCCTAATTAGCATAATGTAACCAATGTCATATTTCAATGCTCAATTCTCTGATTGAAATTGTTTAGTGCTTATTTTTTATTGCAAGGCTCATAATGAAGCCTAATTTGTGCTTGATTAGGTCAATTTTAGATTTTCTTGCTAGTTTAAATGTAGATTAAAGGTTTAAGACTTATACAGGATGAGATTAGTGATTTTTATACTTGATATTCCGCATCAATCATTCAATATTTTCTCTATTATATAAATTACTGTAACATTAGATGTTTTAGGGTTAAGTTTATCGTTTAGAATCATCCGTACATGCGCGGAACCGTTGACGCTGCGTCCGAGGTACAGAGACGCAAGTTAGATCAACTTCTAGAAGAGCAAAGCAGAATATTGGACATTTTCAACTCTGACGCTATTGAGGTATGTCATTTAATAATAAATAAATTAATTTTAAACTTGATTTTTTCATAACTCTGGTTCTAGGACGATTCGTCAAAGGACGATTCGTCAACGGACGATTCGTCAACGGACCGTTGATCCAGGTCTATTTTTATAACGATCTTTTAACCCCTAACCTTAACCCTAAATCTAACTCTAAACCTAATCTTAAACCTAATGAATATTCTTTAGAAACAATCCGTTGAAGAATCGTCTTTTAACGAAATGTCCGCATACGATAATTGTTTAGTTTAAAGAATAAAATATTTAATTAGTACTCGTGTGAATGTTAGTATTGCTAAATTAGGCTGAGAGGGGAAACTAATACCAGGCGGTATTTATAGGAACTCTCAGTTATACACGAGCAGTATCACCGAGTAAAGTGCGGCCTGGCCGGACCCGTCGCAAAAAAACCTGATCCCTCCCTCGATGTGATAGACTCTACTCTTGTTCAATATCTTACTAAGTTAGTAGATTTTATTTTTTATGTAGTGTTTTATACGTAGTTTCAATATATATCATATATATGTAGTTTTTTATACGTAGTTCCTATATATCCTATATAGTTAGTCTTGTATATGTAGTTTTTTTATTCGCAGTTCTTATATAGGTAGTTTTTTATATGTAGTTATTATGTACCCTTTATGATATATATTCTATATGTATTTAATTAGTTCTATATACTGTTTGTAGATTTTCTATATATGTAGTGTTTTTTAAATTCTAATGATTTAGAAATTTATACATTTAAATCATTTTATACGTTTATTTTATACATTTTACTAGTCAGCATTCTATTTTATTTCTTAGTTATGTAGAAATTACTAGGACTCGAACTTAAGTCTAAGTTTAGTATTATGTTGTCTAACTACTGTTTCACTTAGCTTTAATTTTCATTTCGCTATGTGTTTTATAGGACTGTAGCGTCGCATGAGGATTGGAGAAGAAACAAAGGAAGCAGAAAGGTAGCGTTGCGTTATCTTCATGTCGCGTCGATAGATTAACTGAAAAGATACAACAAGGATATAAGTTTAGATTATAAACTGATTGTTATTTAAATATTTAGTTTAAATTATAAACTAATGCATCATTAAATTTTGATCAATTTTTATGTGTTAGACTTTTATTACATTATGATCTGTTCGTATTATGTGTTTTTGTGCTGATGTGATGTCAAAAGAACAAAGTATGTAATTAAAACGTTTAAAATTGAATTAGGCAGGCGTTAGGCGTAGAAGGGACAGCGGCCATCTTACTACGGACTCTGAGGCTGAATCTGACATTGATCTAGTGAGAAACTTCTATTTTATATTTCTTCATTTTTGTGGTTTTCAATTTTTAATGATTTAGAATTTGAATGAATTCAGTGCGTATCCATTCGGATATAATATGATAGAATCCATCACTAAATTAAGACGTTAAAAGTAATCTTAACCTTACATAGTCAGTAATAGTAATTCTATAGTCAGTTATAGTAACCTTAAATATAATAAATTTTTGCTGATGTGACATTATATCAACAACAAATAAATTAATCAAAAAGTTACTCCCCTATATTTAATATTTCTTTCATTTTATTCCCCATTTATAAAACTTTACTTATAAATATTTTTATTAAAACTTTTTTTATTGAAAACAGGAATAAACAGAAATCTGTAGAATATTTCTCGATCAATAATATCATGCGTTTTTGACTAAATCTTTAACCTGTGTTTTTTCAATTTTTTCACAATAATTTACTAATTCTTTAACCAGCCCGACAGAGCGACCCCGGAGAAAAGCACCACGCGGTCCCAGGGGGATGTCCGCGCTGAGATCAGGTCCCGCGCTTTCAGCTCAGCGGGACCGTCGTCGGTGTCGCGACGGCATCGTCAGTCTCTGGTCACGGACCAGTGTCAGGCCAACGTAGTGGTCGTAGGGTCACCGGATAAAAAAGGTGGGAGGGGGGGAATTACGAAAGAGGGGAAGAAGAGGGGGGTGATGAAGGGGAAGATTGGGAAGGGGGGGAGAGGGAAGGAAGGGGTGGGGAGTGATAATGTTGGTGGTGTTAAAAAAGGTTTGTGTTAAGTGATTTGGTTATTTGCGTTATATTTAGATGACTAATGCTTCTGATCAACTCGGATCATGTTACTTGGTTATTTATGTTATCTATATGACTAGTGTGATGATGATTAACTGCATATAACAGAAAAATAACTTTTATTCCTTGAAATGAACTTACATTCAAACAACTTTTAGAAATAAATTCTGAATTTTGCTGAGTTCATAATCATTGTGATTTTGCATTTAGAAGCCGATCACAAATTCATTTGGCTTAGATAAATATACTGTAGATATATTATTTCATAAATAATTTAAACGCGCGCGGCAGATAGATAGTTACGCAATTAAAGATATAAGCTATTAAAAACCTCTTCTAGATTGAAATTGTCACCGATTTAATAGTTTTACTTCATAAAATGTTTGAAAAAACATAAAACTTGAAAATGTTGAGCTTTATATATAAAACTAAAGATATATAAATAAAGATCTGTTTATTATTTATTTGATTTCTGTTTGTTAGGAATTCTCTCAATGGAATCTATCAAAACAGATAAAGCTATAAAGACTAAAGTGTCAGCAGAAAGAGATTCAGAATCAGCCAATCAGAAAGTTGGGCTTGATAATGAAGCGACGGGATTGATCAATGATGATGTAATGGAAATGTCTAAAAATAGCGCTGATGAAAATGAGGCGAAAGATGTTGCAATGGGGGAGGGGGTGGAGGGGAAGGAGGAGGTGGAGGGCGTTGGCAGGGGGAAGGGAGGGAGGAAGGGGAAGAAGGGGGGTAAATCATCAGGGAGGGGTAGGGGTAAGAAGAAGTAATAAGTAGTTTTACGGATGTATGAAGATTTATGGTTAAACTTTTATTAATGTTTGATTGTTTATTGCTAAATTCATTAAAGTATTAATGTTAGAAGAATTTAAGAATTTTGTAATTCATTTGTGAACAGTTGCTCTGTGAAATCTATTTAAATCCGTTTATTTGTGTTAGTTAATGTTATCTTGTTATGCGTTAATAAAATATTCAAGTTTTGCATTCGATATTCAAATGATTCCAAATATAATACAAAGATTTTAAAAGATTCCATAATAAACGATATAATTTATCAAGTTTATTTAAAAATAAACTAAATAATTTATATGTAACTTAGTATATACAATTAATATATGAACACTGCAAATCAATATTGTTGAATATTGTACTTGACTTGTTAAAAGAACAGAGAAGAGATTTTTATTATTATATTAAACAATAATATATATAAAATATGAGCTTGTAAAAGCAGTAATTAGAGATACGCTAAGCAAGTAGCCACAGGTTTAACCCGTCTTGTCTAATGATCTTTGTTTTTGAATTGCGGCGGACAAACGTCACATCAGTACAAAAAGACTATTCAGTCTTTTTGCGCTGATGATAAGAACATTATGTACTCAGTGTTCAACTAGTTTTATTCAACTAGAATCGAACCCGGAACCTCTTGATTTAAAGTAGCACACTCTGATCGCTTCATCAACAATAATATAAGTAAAAACAAAAAAAAGAACAAATAGAGAGCGTAAGAAAAATAGCAACAAAAAATTCTCAGTTAATAATAAGCATCGGATTCGTTACAAAAGTTTAAACTATTTAATATCTAATAATAATAATAATGATAATAATGATGATGACGCTCGTTTACTAAATGACTGGCAAGAAAAGATAAGATAATGATGATTGCATTACTGAATGTGATTAAAATAAACGCGTTAACTTATAAACACACGCGTTATCTTGTAAACAAAAGTGTTATACAAGTCTTAGTTTATTGTACCAAAACAAAATAAGCGCTTTAAACCCGATTCAACAATGGCTTCTAAATTTCTAAACGAAAACGTTCAAATAACGTTTAAAATTGATCGTAACTACCCTACTACTCGATATAAACTGTACACCGCGCATCTCAAATATAACGAATGTCTAATTTATGAATAAGAGTAATAATGATAATAAAATAATACACCGAGGACTTAATTGTACTCTGCCACCACTGATTCATCAGTTGGCTTGAAGTCGCATCAGCACAAAAGTTGCAATTTAATGACGTAATATTCAACACAAAACGCAAAATTTGATCTACATAATGCAATAGTTATTACAAAGCTATAAGCTCTGTATAATAATTATACTTCATTGCGTAAAAAAAGCATACGACTAATTTAGCGTTAGTTATGAAAGCAAAAACGATTACTATTTTAGACGATATATTCTACGAGATTCTATCTTTATAGAATACCGTATTAGAAATTACTTTTATATTATATAACATATTATTACAACAAAAAAAGCGGATATTAGTTTCTGTAACCCATTCGAGATTTTTTTAACCTTTTGCAAAGTTTTGTTTCACCGAAATCAACAAGTATATCACCTAACGCGTTAAAAAGCAACGATTAATTTATGATATAGATGATATCGATAATCATTTTTATTCTTAAAAAAGTTTAAAATGATATTCAGGATACTGGATTAAGCTCCAACTATAAGTGGAATGGCATTAGGAGGGATGGATGGAAAGGATTGAGAGGGTTGGGGAATGGGTGGGGTGGATTGGGTGGGTTGGGATAGACTATGCATATCTTCAGGGTGACATTTGATGTATTGAAATGTATTCAGAGTCGACTGTTCGACTTTATCATAGTAGTAAAACGAAGCAGTGGCTCTGAAAATATAAAACATTATAATCATAACATAATAACATAGTTAATACAATAGTAATAATAATCAAAACTTAACTCATAACCCATAATAATAACATATTTAATACAATAGTAATAATAATCAAAACTTAACTCATAACCCATAATAATAACATATTTAATACAATAGTAATAATAATCAAAACTTAACTCTTAACCCTAACCTCAACTCTAACCCCTAACCTAACCCTAATCTAATCCACAAATTTAATGATAGCTTTTTCGTGTGGGCCTTTTCCATTCACTTGCCTTTACACAAATAGTATATTGACGCCACAATTTAGTCAAATTAATTATTAATTAAAGATTAGAGAGAAACTAACTGAAAAGGAATCAGCAGAAGTCTCCCTTTCTGTGATCTGCATGATCGCCTACAATAACACAAAAATATCAACTGAATAAAAACATTTGAATGTTATTATTTTCTCATAAGCTAGTTAGAGAAGTGGTTAGAGTGCTGGAACTGAAAGTGACAGATTCGGGTTCAAATCCCTCAAAACTCACTATTTTTCTAACTTGCTGCACCCTTTAATAAGATGCTCACACTGACAGCTACGTCTAAGACATTATCTATAAAATACAGTAATACAGACATTAAAACTTAACTCTCTGCACTTTTTAATAAGACGCTTAAATTGACGGCTACATCTAAGACATCATTCGCATAACACGCTAATCCAGACGTTAAACTTATCCTAACCTAAAAAAAAGTACCTATTTAAACATCGAAAAATGCAGTTTTAAAATGACATCGAGATTGAAATCGTTAAAAATTCAAGTTTTAAACTGACACGTACACGATATATTCGTCATCTAACGTCGCGTTTAATGTGACGTAATGTTCACGATTTGATTTCATGCCAACGTTTAACGTCGTGTAATTCGTTGCGGTAGCTATTATCTTCTGAGTGTAGACCAACATTTTGACTTCAAGCGAATCAACGCGAACCATAAAGAAATTCTCATTGCTAACATTGTGCGCCACCTGGTGAATGGAAAACAGAAATAATTCGAAATTAGACAAGTAAATTAAATTAATTAAATATACTATGACAGAGAAAATAATATTAGTTATCTCTCCCCCCCCCCTTTATGATCTTTGTAGTAAAAAACATCAAATATAATTTTGATAGAAACATCGGTACCATGGAAAGTACTTAGTATCATGGCAAGTACTTAGTATCATGGCAAGTACTTAGTATCATGGCAAGTACTTAATGTCATGGCAAGTACTTAGTATCATGGCAAGTACTTAGTGTCATGGCAAGTACTTACCGTAAGTATCATGGTAAGTGTTCCTGTCTCGGTGGTGTTGATGTAGGTAGGGGTAAGTACCGGTCTGGTGCTCTGTAGAGTGACTGAGCGAGGGAAGAGAAAGAACAGAAGCAAGCCTCCGATAGCAACACAAGTAAGTACGGCAATCAGTACGTACAGTACTCTAGATAATGAGATAAACAGAAAGATATTGATAATAAAAGATACGTTATGAATAATACTTTTAATAAATTGCAGTATAAATTATTCACGAGTATTGTTAAATACAAAGGACATGATCTCCGCTTGCTGGTGCTGGTGAAGTAGTAGAATGGAGGATTTAGACACATGGGTTTCAGGTTCTGGTCTAGATTGATATACATAGCTGAAAGAGTATTAATTTGTGATTATACAAATCACTCTGTTTCAAAAGTGATACAAATTACTTTGTTTTAGAAGTGATATAAATCACTTACGTTCTTCTTGGACGAAGTCTCTTATCGTTCATCGGTATCAAAGCGACCAGTTCATGTTCTTGTTCTGCAATCAAAGTATACCAACCAATCATATAATTTCAATTACAAAATTTATGCTAACAACAAGTAATTTTTTTTAAACATTTCTTTGAGTGTTAATTTTAAAACATTTTTCAAAACAATTTCAATATATATATAATGTAAGTAAATAATAATGCAAACAAATAAATGCAATAAATCTCTATTTTTCATGATAATCTAAATATTTAAAATGAAATCTAAACAAATAATCCCTCACCCATACCCCCCCCCCCCGAGCC
>JAQIXG010002402.1:0-17827 GCA_034700105.1 Oconnorella tubifera | reverse complement strand
GACCGAGACCTGACCCTTCGAGACCAAGACCAAGACCGAGACCTGACCCTTCGAGACCAAGACCAAGACCGAGACCTGAACGTCTGGTTTCGAGACCAAGATCGAGACCTCAAAAACTGGTCTCGAGACGGTCTCGTGACGAGACCTGGTCTCGAGACCTAACATCACTGCTTAACGTATGTTATTCTAAATTAACGTATTAATATTGATAATATCAATATTATCAATATTAAGTATTAATTGCTGTTGCAATTAATTCAATTGAAAATAATTTACATATTGTTTAATTTACATCGAAATTAAATTGATTCAACTATCCCGAAAGTACCATACAAAACTGTAGGGAAGGATGAACGAATACCCCTCCCCCTTCTCCCCCGCTTATATTTTTTAATTTGAACGCCCCCCTCCCCAGTAATAGAAGAGTTTTCATCGAGTGGGGGGGACTCTAGAACGGAAGAAGATATTGAACAGAAACGACCCCAAAAAGAAAAGGAAAATAAAGAAAGAGATCGAGAAAGAGAAGAAGGTTTCTCTTTTTTCTTTTTTAATTTTAAATATCAAACAACTTTAGAATGTGATCTTGATACTGATATCATTTTATAAGGCTGCAATGATACTAATATTTTGATAATTATATTTATACTACTTAATAATACTGCAATGATACTGATACTATTTGATAACACTGCAATGATACTGATATAATTATAAGACTGCAATGATACTGATACTATAGAATAATATTGTAATGATATTTAAACAATTTGGTAACACTTGTATGATACTGATTGTATTTAATAATACTGCAATGATACTGATACCTTTTGATAATACTTCAATGATATATACATCATCTGATAATACAATACATACATATAATACATATTTGTTAATGCTACAATAAAATTGGCACATAAGCGGATGATTTTGTAAAGATACTTTTAGCATTTGATACTTATATCATTTGATAATAATTATATCATTATTTTGCTATCATTGTATGATAATGATATTTCAGAAACTGTGCGCGTCTATGACGGCAACGCGTCGCTAAGGCGACGACAATACCGCACAGTGTCTGTACCTAAACAATCGCCAGCTCAGTTTTTATTGGTCAGTATAAATAGATCGACAGACGAACCAATGAAATAGATTCTAACTTATTTGATCATGTAACTTTTATGTAATTTTGTTTTTGATAAAGAATAATTATATAGATCTAGTGTCTGCAGAGTTAAATAGCTGAGTGCTTGCTTTGAATAATAATTATTACAGTTTATTGTCTGCAAATTCAAATATATGCAATAATTAGAGAACATAAATAATACATATAGCTAGATAAGTAACTCATGAGAGTTAAAGTTAAAGCGTACTTACTTTAAGTTAGATTATTTAAGTAACTTAAATTAGCTACACTTTAAATTAAATTATATCTGTGTAAAATTCACACTCACAAAACATATGACTATAACTTCTAATAATTGCTTCGACTTTTTTAGTTTGCATTATTTTCTTCCTTTCATAAACTACTTGATACCAAATTATTAAAACCCACCAAAAGTTGGTTTCTTATAAAACCATAGATTTCACGAATTTAAAGACCTAGAATTCGCAAAATTTTGAGTAATAAGTTAAAAGTATGGAAAGTACTTTTTTTTGTTTAAAGATAAGATTCGAATAGTTAAACTGTATAAAACTTTTCTAATTGTTTGATGTAA
The DNA here is from genome assembly GCA_034700105.1 of Oconnorella tubifera. NCBI lineage: Eukaryota > Metazoa > Annelida > Clitellata > Enchytraeida > Enchytraeidae > Oconnorella > Oconnorella tubifera. Next base: position 16,106 of record JAQIXG010002402.1, on the reverse strand, counting down.
TGTTACAGGAGGCTGCATTGAGAACATTCCATATTTCTGATGACCCTAAAAACTTTGCTATTACCGAACCTGTAGATAACGGTATATTATAAACACAGCACATATCTTTATTTTATATATATTTATTTCTTCACGCTGACAGATAAGTAAAGTACAGAAAATAACTTACATATTATTAAAATTTATATTATAGTGGTATTATTATGAAAAGTATATTACAATGAAAAAATCTTGATTTGTTAAATAATTACCATTTATGAAATTTCACTGATCTTTTATTGATTGCAGTAATTTTTACATAAAAAATAGTTATTACTATTCTCCTTATAGTATGTTATAATGGTATGTTATTACGTTATGTATATTATAATTGTATATATATAATGGTTATGTAAAGTACTTTTTGTTCCCAGAAAAAAACATAAAGAATTAATTTTTTCTCAAATATTTGATTAAAACAACACAAAAACTTTTTAATCTACGATATTTAGAAAACTATAAACTCATTTATTTTTGATTTTGCAGTTATTTTTTGTTTAGCATCAGTCAAAAAGTGATATGTAAAGATAATACTAAGAAATTATATATCAAGATATATTGATATACTGTTACATTTTGTAATATATATACATGTTATGTATCTTATATTTGCATATAATAAATGCAATTTAATGTAGATTTTAGTTGGAATGTTTTGATCATTTTGTATTTAGAATCAGGCGAAGTAGCTTTAGATTTAACCAGGCCTCTCCAGGGCCAATTAACCGCCAAGCCTGGGAAGCGCCCGGCTGTATTCTTGCGCTATAAAGATATAGACCCAACTCAAGGAGAATTATTAATTTATCCAAAAGGACTGAGGTACCTGCTGAGTTTTATTTATTAAAATTTGTTATCCAATTTCTTAATTTTTGCATTGTTTTAATTCTTTTTGTTCAATTTTTCTTCTTATTCCTTGTTTGAATTCTTTTCTGCTCAATTTTGTGCAAGTAGTAAGTGATGAGTGAACGCATGGGTGTTGGAAGACACTCATCGCTTAGAATCCAGTTTCAGAGACGAATATGCATATCGATATATATCTATTTATTCTATCTATGGCAGCGGTCCCAACCTGTGGGTCACGACCCCAATTGGGGTCGTATGACAATTTGTTAGGGGTCGCATGAGACCTTCTTAGAATTATGTTTTTAATAAAAAACGCGTTTTTGTGCAATTCACATGCAATTTACATGTGTAATGTATATTGCACAAGTCACACTTAAAATGTTAAGTTAACATTTTATTCATTTGCTTACTCATTTAAAAAAAAAATGAACAAAAAATATAACAAATTGTTGTGTTGGAGTCGCCACACATTTTTTAAATGTTATCATTGGGGTCGCCACAACTTGGCAAATGTTATCAAGGAGTCACAGCATCAGTAAGGTTGGGAACCGCTGCTCTATGGCAATACTTTCTATTTAATTTTGGTTAACAATAGCGAACAAAATAAAGTCAATTTTAATGTATTTGCTCTGTAGTTTAATTCACAATACCGGTAACTAATGTATTGCTTATACAAGTCAAGCAGTCAATAAGTAAATTTAATAGTTCTTTAGTTTGTGATTAATTGGTTAATCAAGCTATTGGTTTAATCAATAAATGGTTTAATCAGTCAATGTGTAATACATTAATTAGTCAATTAATATTGTTAAATAAATTGACTCTTGCAGTAATATTGCCAATCAAATGATAGGCTATTAATTAATTAGTTTATAGCATGCGATTTGAATAAAAAGCGACTAATTTTAGCACGTAATAAATCTGGAACTTGATAAATAAACTTTATAAAATATTTTATTTGATTGATTCAGTGACATTTCACCAAAAGCTGACGTCATGTTCAAGCCTATACCAGTAACACAAAATGACACTGTACTTGACATCATCAAACTGTCACTATTGAAGTTTGAAATAGAGGTTAGTGCCATCTATTTTCTTTTAATTGGAATTAAATTTAATCCAAATTACATTAAACTATTGTTTTAACTGCATTTTATTGTGTTTTTACCTTTTTTATATCTTGTATTTTACATGTTTTTGAAATAAAATTCAAAAGAGATATAAAATGAAAAAAGATGTGTGTTTCATGGAAAAAAATGAATTTTTTAATAGAAAATAAGTTTAAACTTAACATTTAGATGTAAAAATTTAAAGTAACAGCAAATTTAAACAGTAAAAAGTAACAATAAAATTTCTACTATACCAAAAATCTCACGCTTCAATATTATCCAGTATTTTCTATAATGTTCGGATCATCATAACCAAATTAATTAAGTCTTATTTTTGTCTTACAAAAGGAGCTCATTTTGTTTTGTTTCATATTAATAGAATGCTGATCCGCGGCAGTTTTGTATGGTAGAAGTGGTCTTAGATAAAGGTGTCTATGAAAAGAAGCTGAATGAAACTGATAAACCCTGGCTTATAATGCAAAACAACAGAAGGGTCAGTATAGATCAAATAAAATTAAACTTCGTTTAATGCACTATTTATAGTCGATTCTAGGAAGCGTTAATATGTGCAGAATCCATGCATATGTATTGATTCGTTAAAAATGGGTTATATTACGCAATGATATTAAGTTAAGTTAAGTTTAACGTTATGTATTACCGTATTTTAACGATGTCTCAGACGTAGCTATCAATTTAAGCACCTTACTAAAGGGTGCAGCAAGTTTGAGAAATAGTTAGCTTTCCGGTATTCGAACCTGGACCTATATTCGATATTCGAATCAGATGACGCTATAGTCCAATGAAATAGATGTAATAGCTTGGGCTTTGCACATTTTAACCAGTATATAGCTAAAATTAGTATTATTGTTAAAAAGGCTGGTTAAACAAATATTTCTGAATTTAATCATTCAACAATAAAAATTTTAATCCTTGGCATAAAAAAATTTCTTTAGGATAAAGAAATTTTATAAAAGTAAAACTTTTCTTTAAGGTTTTTTCCGGGATTGTTGAATTTCGGCATTTTTTCCATGTAATTAGGATTGCTTACGACAAAGTCGAATGACGCGATTTTCTCTCAAACAAAAGGAGGATCCCCATGGCCCCCATTTAGCCGTATATATTGGCAACCTGCCAACTAATCTATCTCAAAGGCAGTACGAACATATACTGCTGGAAATTGTCACCAGGGGTCAGTTAGAGTTTTATATTATTAATTTTATATTATTAAACAGTTTAATATCAAAAAATATACTTTATTTTTAAAGGCTAACTATTGTTTTATTAATTTAACATCATTAAACAGTTTAATATGGAATTTAATAAACTTTTATTTTTAGATTCTAACTACCACTTTATATTATTTATTAAATATCATTAAATAGTTTTATGTATTTTTTATACAGTTTTGTTTTTTTCATGCTTGTTAATTATTTGAACAATTTTAATGTAAAAATTCTGCTTTAAATTAATCGTATGTAATTTTTAGAAAGGTGTAAATCAATGTGGATGATAGTTTGAATTAGATATCTATTATGCTGATGATTTAGATGCCTTACTAAAGGATGCAGCAAGTTATCTAACTACTACGTTTAAGTTTAATGTTATGCGCTATCGTATTATAACGATATCTCAGAAGTAGCCGTCAATTTAAGCACCTTACTAAAGGGTGCAGCAGGTGTTAAAGAAACGACTACCGAAATGACTAGTGTGCCTGATCCAAACTATGATGTTAACCCTTCTGCGTTGTATTACAGAAAATAAATGGGAGAAATTTGATGTCATTTATTACGAGTACGGTTCACTCGTCATAATATTCAACAGTACAGAGAAAGCGAGCAGATCTTTTAATTTACTGCAAGAAGCTACTTTTGACGATAAACAACTTCTTGTGTTGTTACTACCAAATATACTTGTAAGTTTTTAATAAGTTCGTAATTATTACAAGTGTTGGTTTAGTTTTTGCTGTATTTTCTTGTGAAATAAGTTAATAGTTATAAATAATATTGATTATTACAGTAATATAAAAAGTTTTAAGTTTGTTGAATTTATTTTGTGTTGTAATTGTTTCACTGTTATTAAATATTTGTTTACATAGACAATTGTATAGATTTATATATTCTGTTATGCTGTGAGTAAATATTAACATAATATAAAAATATTTTAAATAACTGTAATCTAAATAATTTTCGTTTCATGGAATATAATGTAATTAACACTCACATTAATCTAACATGAAATAACATTAAATAACATTATATCACATTTAAGTGAATGTGAATCATGTTAAACTGCATTAAATCACATTAAACTGCGTTAAATCACGTTAAACTGTTTTAACATTACAGCCAAATATGATATCGAAGCATATAACTCCTCTACTGGTGCTGGTCAATGTTAAAAGCGGTGGACAACAAGGCATGGAACTGATTCGATCCTTTAGGAAACTTCTCAACCCTCTCCAAGTTTACGATCTTATGAATGGGGGGCCCCTACCCGGGTATGTCTACTTGTATCTCTGCTTGTCACTGTCTTTATCTGTCTCTTTGTCTGTCTTTTCATCTGTCTGTATTGCATAGCTTAGGACTTTATCTTATAGCTAGATTATAACTAGAATTTTGTTGTTTATGGAAAAAAGTTGAAATTTTCTACAGAAATGTTGAAATTATTTAATTAAGTGTTGCTTTTATATAAAGTTGATATAGTACAGTCGAATGGGCATATGTATGAAATTTGTTTCCTTTTATACATGGGTGGGGTTTTATTTAAAATACTTGTTTGAACTGTCTTTCTAACTGTTTTTGTTCTGTCTGTAAATATTACTAATAATTAGAAAAGTGATTTTAGAAATTTAAAAGAAAAAATTCAAAGATTTCATTTTATTTAATTTAAACTCGTATTTTTGATACGCAGTTTATACGTATTTCGCAATATACCGTATTTCCGTATTCTCGTCTGCGGGGGGGACGGGTCGGTGGGGTGGGCCCTGGCTTGTCTGGACAATGTGGGGCAAGACGCCCAGTGTCAGTCCCCCCCCATGGCTATCATTCCTCTGGGAACGGGTTAGAAAATTATTTTCAGTACAAAAAATTACTAACATTTCTCATTAACGATATTTTTGTTATTCGTTTCACTTAAGAATTGCTGTTAATGGTTGTTAAGTATGCTTAAAAGAAATTCTTTTAAAAAAAGTTAAGTTGTTATATTAAGCTTTATAATACTTTTTAATTTACTGCAATATTCTTTGTGAATGACTCGTTAAGAATTATTGATTGCAGGCATCAATTACTTTTAAATTAGCTCTTTATTCAGTATGATTATTTTTTCATAAAATAAAATACTTACTTGTATGTTGTTATCTAAAAATGTGAAAGATTTATCTCTAAAACTTTGATCTTTTGATAATATAATATTCATTGTGTGTTATTTAATATATAAATATTTCATTGTTTTATAATTGACATACAAAATAACTGATACGTTTTATAATTTCTCTATTTGTCTGTGTAATTTATGACTCTATATTTTTATGTTTTATCTGCTGATATTATTTCCACATGTTGAATTTGAGGCCAAATATAGACTTCTATATAATTATAATATTGGAGCATCAGTTTGTATATAAAAATTTCACCAACATGCATCATAATGCATTATGAATAATCATGAATAATGATCAAAAAAAATATTTATTATTATTATTTTTTATTTATTTTATTATTTTTTATTTTTATTTTTTATTCTTATTTTTTTTTGATAGATATAATGATATAGTTTGATTTAACCAGGCAATGACTTGGCTCGTGTGTTAAGATGGGGGCCTGGCTACAACGGGGGGGAGGATCCATTGAATTTACTGAGGGACATAGTAGATGCTGAGGAAATCAAACTAGATCGGTAGGTTTTAGATTATTTAGAGTTTAATTTAGATTTTTATATTATTTAGAATTTCATTTAGAATTTTAGACTATTTAGAATTTTATTTAGATGTTTGTATTATTAAGAATCTACTAAATAGGCAGATGGACAGATAGACAGACAGACAGATGTACTGAGTGATTGATTGATTGACTGATATATACTGTAGATAGATAGATAAATTAAGAAACATATGCACACAGACACTTGCACATACATACAAATACAGACAGATATGTTTTATTTTTAATACCCAACTACATCAATTCGATGCTGCTTGTATCTAATAGATATATTTTATTATTATCATTCATACTATATAAATATATAATATATGAATATATAACGAATATAAAAATTCTATATTTATTCCTTTTAAAAAGCAACTTTGAATTTTTATTTGCAATACTTGTTTGAGTCATTGTTTAAACTGTCTTTAACTATACTGTCAATACAATTTTGAAAGAAAAAAATTCATTTTTAAACTTTGAAACAATTTCTGTGCCTAGTTGGACTGTGATTTTTCATCCGAATGAAAGCGATGAGAGAATGAACGACACCAAGATGGCGATAGCTATCGGTACGAATACCGCGCAACCGAGTGAGGACGCGACATCCATCTTTGTTATGAACAACTACTTCGGTATCGGGCTAGACGCAGATCTTTGTCTCGATTTTCATATGGCCCGGGAAGAAAATCCAGATAAGTTTAATAGCAGGTACTGGTTTATTGTTGTTTGATGTTTTTTGAATGAATTAAAAAAAAAAACAGGTTTAATAACATATATTTAGTCGGTTGTTATTTGATGCTTTTTAAATAAATTTCTTAAGTAAATGTTTAGAAATTAAGGGTATTTAAAAGAATGGCTTTTGTGGTTATTTTTGTGTGTAAAATACACTAATCCAGCCGTTCTTAACTCGTGGTCCGCGGACTGGCGCCGGTCCGCGGATCTTCAATCGCCGGTGCGCGGAGATGTTTTGAAAAAAATAATTTAGTTGCAACAATAATTAATTTGAAATCATACCAATTAAATTTGTAAACAAAATAATTTAAAATGTATGGTGTAATCAGCTACATAATAAAAACTTAATCAATAGTTTAATTCGGCAGATGTTATCTCATATCATGTATTTGGTATTCGACTTAAACTTCATGACCGCAATCATTTGGACACAATTCTTTAAGATAAGCTTATTGAACCGTAAAAATTTTCAACAAAACTCGATTTTTTTTAGAAATATGAATCGTTTAATACCTTTGTTCTGGATTAGTATTCGTCAAGAATATCCTGTACTAACTGAAATTGCATTGAACCCTTTGACTCATTTTGCTGCAATATTCAGTTGTAAAACGGGGTTTTCTTCAATGTCAACAATTAGAAACAAAAACAGAAATCGTTGGATTGCTCGGAGTTCCCTACAAATCAGTCTTTTTAACATAGAGCACTGATTTATTTGTTAAAAATAAGCTAGCTCAGATTTTTCATTGACAGTCAATTTTACTGTTATGGAGTAACGATTATTAATTATTGGGGATTATAAAATAATAATCATCAATTATCTCTACATTTACAATGAAGTGCCTAGCTATGATTACTACCGCAGTACTAAGTCTTTAAGGACCTAAAACTTCTAAATATTTGACTATCTACAGTTAATTGTTGTTTTGCGAATTTTATACATGGGTGGTCCGTAACGACTGACAGAAATTACTACCGGTCCGCTAGCTTGAAAAGGTTAAGAACCACTGCACTAATCTAAACACCAAAAACTTCTAAACACTAGGCTTAAGGTTATCAAAACAAATAAACAGATAGATAGATAAAGGTATTGTGAAGCAGCTAGAGACAGATAAACAGACAAGTATCCAGATCGTTAGATAGAATAGTAAACTGACAGTTAATCGACTTAATTTTTAGATCTATAATTCTGATATAAGTATATTTTCAAGGCTTAAATATTCTCCGTATTTACACACCCAATTTTTATTTCAACCGAATTTTTATTTGCGATGCTTCTTTTAAACTGTTATTTAAACTTTCTTTAACTGTTTTTTACTGTCATTATATTTTCATGCGATTGAAATAAAGACCTCGACAAAAAAAATTAGTTAGAATGTGTATTTAATATTTTATGTTTTTTGAATTAACCTGTATTTCATTTTATTCTTTCTTATTACTTCTATATTATTACATTTACTGAGAGATTCGATAATTTTTGCACAGTTTGCGCAACAAGACCATCTTTTTCGTATTATGTTTAAGAAAACAAACGAAAATATAAACTTATGTTTCATATTTGATATTTAGTAATTAAGACATATTCATTACTTCTAATTACTATAGTTTATTATACTTACTAAGAGAGTGAATTATTATTTTTTGTGCAGGTTACACAATAAAAGCGTTTACTTTATTCTGGGTTTACGAAAGATGGTCTACCGGAGGCCTTGCAAAGATCTTCAACGTCACATACGTCTGGAAGTTGACGGAAAACTTTTGGAGGTTCCACCAGTAGAAGGAATCATCATTCTCAACATTCTTAGGTAAAAACTGCACATGCAAAAGTGTAAGTTCAAAGTATTTTCATGCGAAAAGTTGTGTACAAAGACACAAATCTTACACAATTCTCGATGCTTTAATTTTACGGAAAAAGTATAGTTCAAAAACAAATATTGTATATAATACATGTAGCTTGATTTAAAACAGAGTATAGTACAAAAAACACATGTTCGGTATAATATTCGAAGCTTTATTTAACACAAAGTACAGTACAAAAACACGTAATTTATGTAATACTCGAAGCTCTATTTAACATAAGAAGTATAGTACAATAAATACGAAATAACTAATTTTGCTCACAATAAGGTTAAAAGTTATGGTTAACGATTGGATTACTGTACTAACGATGTCTCAGACGTAGCTGTCAATTTAAGCGTCTTGTTAAAGGGTGCAGCTAGTTAGAGAAATAGTGAGCTATCCGGGATTTCAATCTGGATCTCTCGACTTTGCTTCTCTAACTGTTCTTGACAATGCCTTATATCTAAGTAAATAATCTGTATTTTATACTTTATATATAAGACATTTATTAGCCTATATTTTATTACATTCCTTGTAAATTTTCTACCACTTTGCATTTTAAACCTTCTTTCCTTTTATTCTCAATTATTACATCGAAATAATAATTTTTTATTTATTCTTATTTGTTTCTCTTGTTCAACTTTTTTAGCTGGGCGTCGGGTTCAAATCCTTGGGGTCCAGAGAGAGAGGGTCAGTTCACAAAACCGACTCATTATGATGGGATGTTAGAAGTGGTTGGACTGACCGGTGTGGTCCATATGGGTCAGATACAAAGTGGGTTGAGAAGTGCCACACGCATTGCACAGGGTGGACATGTAAGTATGCTTACATGTATCTCTATATGTATGTTTATTTGTATCTCTCCTTGATGCTCATTTGTATCTTTACTCGTATCTTTGCTTATATCTTCCTGGTATGTTTACCTGTATTCTTCTTTATATTTTTACTCATATCCTTAATTATATCTTTACTCAAGTATCTTTAATAAAGTTTTATAATTATTGAAAATAATAATATATTTTGTTTAATTGTAATACACAAGGTACACAAAGGCTGTCTTAAGGTTCTAGGACGTTTCGTCAAAGGACAATTTGTCAACGGACTGTTCGTCAAAAACTATTCTTATAACGGATGATTCTTATAACCCCTAATCATAACTCTAACTCTGACCTTAACCCTAACCATAAGCCTAAACCTAAACCTAACGAATATCCTTGACGAACAGTCCGTTGATGAATCGTCCTTTAACGAAACGTCCTCATACCTTTCTTAAAGTACATTTTTTGTACAAAATTGGTATTGAACTATATTGTGGAAATGACTAGTGTGCTTGATCTACCGGTACTGAAAAGTCTCATATACAGCAGCCTAACAAATAACTGCTGCTTAACTTAAGCAACATTAATACATTAGTTGTAAAAGTTTAGACAAAGAAATTTTAGTATTAAAGGAAAATATAGAGGATATATTTAGATATGACATTGTATTAAATCACTAGATTAACATAACACTGTAAATTTTATCTTAATTTATATAAGAAATTACGTATATGAAACATTTTGAAACTACTAAGACTTTTATTTTTTCGTCTAAAAATTATGTTTGAAGATTTTTTTTTCTTTTTATCGCAGATAAAGATTCAGATGTTGGTAGATTTGCCGGTTCAGGTTGACGGGGAGCCATGGATACAACCAGCGGGTCACGTGGTGGTACTTAGGTCAGCTCTTAAGGTAAGAAAAAGACAAATTTAAGGCCTGGATTAAAATCATGAAATTTAACGTTTGGATTGTAATTTAAATTGATTCTGTGAATTTTGCTGTTTAGATTTAATGTCTGGATTTTGGTTAAATTTAACTTATGAATTTTTGTTAAATTAAATGTCTGAATTATTATTAAAATTTAATGGCTGGATTGTTATCTAAATTTAAGGCCTGGATCCCATTAATTTAACATCTGGGTTATTATTTAAATTTAGTGTCTGAATAACTATTCAATTTAATGTCTGGATTGTTGTTTAAATTGTAACGTCTGGATTGTTGCTTAAATTGAATGTTTGGATTTTCGTTCAATTTAATGTCTGGATTGTTATTTAAATTTAATGTTCCGATTAAATTTAAAGTCTTGAGTATTATTTGAATTGAATTTTTCTGATTTTTTAAATTTAATGTTTGGATTGTTATTTAAATTTAAATTAAATCGAATTAATTGAATATACTATGAAACGTAAAACTAATAATAATGATGAATAATGATAATAATAATAATAATGATAATAATGATAATAATGATGATAATAATAATGATGATTATGATTAGGCAACAATGCTCAAGAAATCAAAGAACAAGATGAAGCGATGTAACACAGAGCCTAATACATATTTCCCCAATGATACGAACTTTCAGTCTACACATGCTCTCGTTGTAGGGGCGGACGGCGACAGTGGGACTCTATAATGTGAGGAATTTTTGTTGTTTTTTTAATTCATTTGAGTTGCAATTAAGGAAGAAATTATCTGTTTTTTAAATTTACATTAGTTGTAATTAAGAAAGTATTTTTTATAGACATTTTAAATGCATCTTGGTTGTTCTTATATGTAAGAAATTACCTATAAGAAACGTTACAAAACGTATAAGCAACTTTTTTGTGAATTTTGTACATTTATTTCAGTAGTTTTTCAGTGATTATTGGTAGTTTTTTAATTAATTGCAATAAAAAGCCTTTTTCGTGTCATAAAAATATCTTCTGTTTAATCCTTTATGTTATTTCCATTAGCAAGCATTATTATATAATGATAATATATAACAAAAATATTTACTGCACTAAATTTATATATACTGCATTACATTTTCTATTAAATACCAGTTTTGTAAAAGTATGTGATAAATTTAAGATAAACTTAGTTCTATTGCAAGGCTTTTTTAAATACACTATTGATATAAACTATGAAGTATTGTTTCAATATTTATCTGATTACTGTATTAGTAAGTAACTGTATGTACCGTCAGTTCAATCATTTAATATAGCACAACAACTGTATAGTTATAGGTAAGAAGGTATACAGAGTAAATAGAACTACGCCCGTGCAAGCATTATTATATTACTATATAACAACATGTTTTTGTTTGTACATATTATTTATTTGTTGTTTTCTTATTTATTTCAGGTGCTTGATTACGACAGTAGAATCTATTTTAATTCTAGAGCTGTATCTGAATTTTAATATTTCTGCTCAGTTCATACGGTGTCACAGTAATTTGTCTACTGACTTTTGGTCTATGGCATTATGTCTACTGACATTTGGGTTACCTATATTTTTTTATTGCAACATTAGGGTTAAGTTTAGGGCTAGGGTTAGGGATATTTTGTCTTTTGAGTAGGGATGGGTTTAGAGTTACGGTTAGGGTATGGATATTATATAGGATTAGGGTGGGCTAAATGTCAGTAGATCAAATGACGATAGACGTAGCATCTTAGTCCAAAAGTCTATAGATCAAATATCGGGAGACGTAATATCGTAGACCAAACGTTTGTAGACGATTTGTTGCGTTTCTAATCTATCTCTCTCCCGCTGACATTAACGTATCATGTCACTGTAAGATCACTCAACAATTATATATCGCGTCTATACTTATCATTCCTAAAGTCTTTCTTGGTTACTTCTAAATAATACTGATCTCTAAACGCGCGTTATTTTAAAAGCGAAATGACCCTTTTCGCTAATTGTCGATTTCTATGAATATTTTATCGTTGCATCTTATCGTAGATGTGTTTGTGTGTCTTGTGCTCGTTTGTGCTGAAATTTGAATCTTTCCGTTAAATTCTTACTTTGGTACACTTTCTTTTAAGCGCGGTTTCTTGATCTTTGTTCTCTCGATCTTGATATTTGCGCTAAAAAGGCTTAGTAGTTTCAAATTTTCTGCATCGTGTTAATCTAGTAATTAAATGTAATGTCTTATTTTTACTATATTCTCTAAGAGATGTTTTCTTTAAAACTAAAATTCCTTTTTGCTCTAAACTTTTACAACTTATGCTGTTAATGTTAGAAAAGCAGTTTTCTATTGTTTTAAGTTCATTTTCTGTTTTTCTGCTTTATTCTTACGTAATAATATAAAATGATAACAATAATTATTTCCGTAAACAAAATTCTGCTCTGTATTTCATGGATTTATAATATTTAACAGTTAAATAAGCTATATATATATATATATATATATAACAGAATGAACGTAGTTTTTCATATTAATAGTTAAAGCTTTCTGCTGCTACTTGTGTTTTTATTAGAATTTTCTCTGCATTCATAACTTTTGAGATGTTCTTTATATTTTATTTCTATTAATATATTTTGTTATAAGCATAAAACTCTAGATATTTTAGTCCTGAAATAAATCCTCAATATTGTATGATTTTTTAAATCCTGACTACTCTTCTGTTAAAATTTCATCAAAAAATATAACGCTGATTTTTAAACTGAATATTTAAAAATAAGCATTAAAAACTTCATTAAAAGTAAGCTTTAGTATAATTACTAATCCTAGTTACATTTTAATATAGCCTAACTTTAGTTTTCAAACATATTTGCAATAATACGAAGTTTATAAATGCATCTATTAAATAGCTGCATTTATTAACTTCATGTTACTAATTTTAATTAGTATTAAGTACATTCGTATTGTTATACATTGTGTAAAATTAAATACAATCATATAGTAATCCTATTAGTAATCCTAAGTTAATTTAATTGATTGACTTTATTCATTTAAACAGAAGCATAGCTGCATAGAACTCTCATCTACGTACCATAAGCTATAACCATTTTAAACTATACTATTAATAATGAATTTATACATTCTAATTCCGCTATTTTCTATTTTTTATACATCATCGAATCTGATTCGATCATAGTTATAATGTTTTCGATTGGCTAGCATTGGCTGGACCAATGACTAAGCTTCTTTCTATACACAAATTCTTTTTGAATTTTATAATTTTCGTCTATTTCGCTTTTTTCGGGTTATCTTATTTAAGTTTCAGATTTCAAGAGTCGTTAGTAAATATTGTTATATTTATCTTCGTCGACAATCTTATATTTAAAACAATGTGTATTTCATTAATGATTGTTGTTATTATATAATTTATAAAAGTTTAACGGAATCTGGCTTTATATTGCAATTAGATTAATGCAGTATACTATTATACACTCTTTGTTCAATTTTATTTTTTTCATAATAAAATAAAATGTAATTTATTTATATCTATAGAAAAATGAAAGTAAAGTGTGATTGGTATAATATTCACTAATCTCCATTTTTAATAAATATATTGTACGTTTAGTACCAGAATACTAAACGTATAATATATTTATTAATTAATATTCTAAACGAAATAACAAGAAATTCGCTAGGCCTATTTGCGTATAACCTATTCAAAACTTTTGTTGTTTTTCCATTAGATCAACATTTTTAGCTTCTGTTTTATTAGAAATAAGCAGCCTATATTTGTAAATTGTTACGTTATGCTTATTTTTATTTTATTGTTTCTTGGTAACTTTTTTCGCATTGATATTATATAAAAGTCTATTTTATAACATAAAACAAAAGAATAAATTTAGAGTAAAAAATGGAGAAATAAATAAACAAAATGTCCCAATGTCAGTACAATATTGAAGTTAAACGTATTTACAATAAAGTACTGGATTGTTAATGTTAATACATTTGTAAACTAAGTAGTAACAGTTATGGATCAAACAATTATGGATATTAATTAAACCTATAACACAGTTGTTTTATATTATACCTATTATATTAATTAAGTATATTATAGAGTCAATGCTAAAAAATCACGATTTTAGTCATTGTTTTCATGTTTTTTTCGTTATTTTGTCATTTTTGGTTGTTTTGTAATGATTTTCAATTTGCAGGTATTGCAAGTAAAATATAATAATAACATACACTATTTTGCTATAATAATATGCTTGTTTACACTAGGAATGTAGTATATAACATATAATAATAATATATAGGCATAACTTTACACACAACTGTTCACAACTTGTCAATAAGATTTTTTGCGCTGATGTAACGACAAGCAACTACAATAATAAACTAGCATAATATTCGAGAGTACGTAATTATTGTTCTCTCGAATATAATAACGTGCAAGTTAGATTAATGCGTAATAAAATACATTGAATTCTGAATTCGCAGAATCTATTTTAAAATTCAATACGCAGTTAGCTTAGTAATAAATTTTATAAAAATGTAAATTCATTAAGTTATTATACGAATTAAACACAAATATATTTACATTTTAATTATACAGGCCTTCACAGTATATTGTTGCATTAAATGATGGCTTTCGTTATTTTAAAGGGCTTTTAGCTAAATAGTAGTTTTGTTATCAATCTTTTCATTTATTTCTATGGTTTGTTAATTATTTTTCTAGGAATTTTTTGTAAATATATTGCAAGACTTCTATTAGGTTTACTATAGAATATTAATAAATAAGCGACATTGCTGATTAACTGATTAAGCCTATTGATGTATTACTAACTATACAGTCATACTTTTCTGCTAAATTAATCTGCATAGAAAAGTCTCGATGCGATGGTTAAGGGCGAACATATTAGGGTTAGGGGCGAACAAATTAAGGACTGATAAATAAGGGGATAATTTGGCAGAGTTTTTGTATTCACGTTAACAGACAAAACCTATCATAGTCATAACTATAGCTCATTCTAAGTTCAGTTGTATTATAATTATCATTATTTTAATTACATGACTGTTACATAATATCTAGTCTTTTTAAAATCGCGTGTAATTTATTGTAAAATGTCTGCTATTCATTTGTTAATAAATTTTCTGTTCGATATTTGTACGCGTTTGTAATTATAATAAATATCAATGATAATTTATTAATAGTAGCTTATTTATAAGCTTTCCTTTATTTAATAAAAATAACACAGAATCGTCCATGATTTACTTATTTAAAATCTTGTCATTAAATTTTCTATCGTTTAAAGATGAACACAAATACTTTTAGACTTAAAATTACAAGGGATGAATTAACATAGGCTAGTATGGGGCCTTATGCCAACAAATTCTGAGGCCCCCTAATTATTAGGCTTACAATCAGTAATGTCATTTCAGTTTTTGTCAGGCAAAGGGATCAATTTTCTTCTAAAAACGTTTTTTAAAACATATCTTTGACATTTTTTAGTTAGATTATCATGTCCCTAAAGTCTTAGGCCTACATGAGTCGTTTTATTTTTCATTTTAAACAAAAATATTTAAAATTCATTTTAAGGAGCCCTTCAAAATTTTGCGACCCTACAGCCTATAGTCAACTTGAATGTTAGCCTACTCTGGCTCCTCCGAGATTTAGATAAATAAATTTAAATTGCATTTAGGCTTACTGCAAAATATAGGACTTTAATTAGATTAGATATTATTATAAATGAGTAATCTATTTGAAGAACACTGTAGGGTTATTCTTTTAAATGACTTCTATCCTTGTGTGATATATAATTTATTTAAGAAGATTATTAATTCAAGTCCTGGTTAGGTTTATAATTAAGTTAACTAATTGAAATAAAATGAACTGAAATACAATTTTGAGTTCCAAGCA